>KE372660.1:29198-40443 GCA_000418225.1 Zizania latifolia
GGCGAGGAGATGCAGCCTCGCCAGAGGGCACTCCGCCTACCGCTTGCTCGTCCCCGGTCGGTCGTAGGGCGATGCAGCGCAGCAGTGGGGTGCTCGCAGCTCGTGTCCATCTCTGAGCTTGTAGTTCTGATAAATCCACCTAAAAATCAACAAATGTATGTGAAAAACATGTATTAAATGGCAACAAGTTGTTAGTGCGTAGTAGTAGTTGATGAGATCTTGGGCTTGAGTTTCTTTTGTTGAGCTCATATTCACAGACTATCAGTTGTACTACTGTATAGTAATTTGTGTCTCTCCTAAGTTGTAGTAGCTTTTAATGAAAGTTATTCGGAATTACAGATACATATTTCCCTAGCTTTGATGTTTATGGTGAAAATGAAACCTCGAACAAGATCGGTTGCACATTTCAATGCATTTCAAGCTGATTGATAAGTTACAGTTCTTGGCCTGATGCAGTTCACTTGTCAATTGTCATGCAAGTATGGACTGTTTTGCTACCAAGTTTGATTGAAGCCCATTTTCAAAACATATAGGATAACGAAGCCTCAATGCATCATAAACTAAATACCAAATCAAGATAATAAGCAATGCATAGCAGAAAAACGGCGATAATGGAAAAAGAACTAGTAGCGACATCACATGTTATGTTGCATTGAGATCTAAGCCTGTACAGAAGATTGAATTCAAGACAAAACTATTGAATCACATATACGTGCTGGGATCAGCAGAAGGACCTCCCAGTATTCCAGTATGGAGGCAGCACCCGTGCTATCATTTTCACCAGCACGTCAGGGTAGCTAAGGACAGTTGGTATAAAAAATTGCAGAGCTAGTTCACGTACAGCCTCCCATGGTATGGGAACCTGAATCCCACCCCCACCCGGGAAATTGCCACCAACCTGATCGTTTGAGCTGGTTTGCTGCAATCTGGACAATCTTGTTGAGTCCATAATACTGGATAGCTTCAGGGTCCTGAACAACAGAAAACCCTCAGAGTTAGTCAAGGTTGAATGATCTTCAAGAAAAAAGGTCATGGCTAAACGATTACTCTCTCTCTCTCTCTGTGTGTGTGTGTGTGTGAAATCATACCCCGATTGATCTTGGTTGTTCCTATTCCTATCATTCAAACTTGCATCCACCCAATTACATTACATCTTGACATGGGTAGACAATTTTTTTGACTATCCAAGGACAATACAATGATATAGATTTGCCATTTTGATAAGAAAGTCTTTCCACCCTTTTTCTAAATGAATAAATCCCAGCATGTTAAATCCTTGGCTAAAGTTTCTAGCACAGAGAAGCTTGAGCCATTAAGTTTGGCTGCAAGTAGTCATATTTATGTAAACATTAAAATTTATCTATATAATTGAAATCGACATGTTTTGAATGCAACAGGGATGGGAACATTATGCAGATGTCAAAATCTCGATATAATATATTGATATGGCTTGATAATCATCATTGATTAATGATCCATCGTTAACTTTTGGAGCACTTGGAAAACCAAGAAGACAACATAAACTTTAAAATGGGGGTCCATGTTCTTTTGACACCTGTAGAGTCAAATTTCAGGGGCCACAATGTTTTCAATACCTCTAATATCATCTGAAAAGCTGGAACAACGAGCTCAGGCTTACACCACCACCACCACCACCAAAGCCTTTCAATCTTAAGCAAGTTGAGATAGGCTAGAGTTGAAACCCAACAGGAGTCATTATTCATTAATCAAGGCTCAGACTTACACAAGTGAATAAAATCTAGCAGCAGGACGAACATGTCTTGATACGTGAATCAGATTGACCTTTTAAGGAATAAGTTTTGGAGGAGAAAAAGTGAAGCTCTAGATCACATATCTCTGGCTGGTAGAATGTCAAACATACTTAATAAGGGGGAAATGCTTGTGAATATTATACACTTGGCACAAAAACTGCTGGGAATCAAATAGTAGAGTACAGTTGCTTCTAGGAGTCAAAAGAAACGGCTGCTTGTGATCTTAAGCAAGTTTTGGGTGAACTATTCACTCATGACGTGAGTTATATACCCTTGACACAGCACTTTGATTCTTTTGCTTTAATTCAAGGCCTCCTATATTTTAACACTCACCACGCAACCAGTGCATTGGTGTAGAATATGAATTCTGAAGTCATCAATTGTTGCCAACTTCCATAAAAAGAGTAAATTTTTGAGCGAAATTCCATGAAGAGTGCTACATCAATGCAGATTAGGAATCGCAAAACTGGAACTGTGCAAGTTCTGCTGTGTGAAGTCTTTGCAATTGCAGATGCTCTGGTGCCGAAACACAAGAGGATACAACCTTGCAACTCCTTTTGAAATTGTGCTCAGTTATCTAATATTAATTAAGAAACAGTGAGTCAACATAGGAAAATAGTGCTCGACCAAGCTCTAAATTCAGTAGTCCTGACAGTTTGCAGGAGCACAGCTCTATTCAGATGTTCAAACAATTGCCTCACCAACCTGCATTCCAAGCTATAGCAACCCCACAATTCACCACCAGCCCTAAAAACCAGACCTAAAACTTCTCTCATGTCCAGTTCCAAACAACAACACAGCCACCAAAGTCGCGGGAGACAAACGCGTGTTCTCAGCGAGAGATGGAGCGCGTCGTGGGGCTTACCCGTGCGAATCCCCAATAACGCCGCAAGAAAATCGCACGAACAGGACTCCGCGGTGGCGCCGCTGCGATCCTGCCACCACCACCACCAGAGCACAGGTGTGGAAAGCTGGTGGTCGACAACACTAACTGAGATCTTCGAAGAGAGAGAGAGAGAGATAGCAGAGGGAGGCTCACCTGTATCCAGCCAAGCGGCGCCGCGCGCGGTGGAACCCTGCGACTCGCTCTCGTCGTCGCCCGTGCTGCCTCGCGCCGCCGCATCGCCATGGCGTTGGGCTAGCGAAAGGGCAAATATATAATATCGAAGTATACGAGGGGTGTAAGTAGAAATGTTCCAAACCAATGGGCTGGACTTGCAGTTACGCTTAACACGGGCCCACTGCAATTATACGGCCTGGCCCATTAGTACACCTCTCCTAAAACCCTAATCCTGGAAATGGACGGCCGAGACGGCCCATCTCATTCGCCCACGCCGCATCGGACGGTCTACAAGCGTCCACGTCGTCCCGACCCATCCTTTATAAAACCACCTCCTCGCCTCGCATCACCCGTCGCCGCCACCCTCCCCTCCATCCCCCTGCCTCGCCGTCTCCCGTTCGGAACACCAAGCTCTCTCCGGCGAAAATGGTACGCTCTCGCCGCCGGTTCGTTCCGTTTGCGCTAGTGCTATCTCCGCTGTTCCCGCGGTCTCCTTGCTGCGAAGAAGCTGGGGGGCTTTTGGTGTTTTTTGGTGTGGTTTAGTGGATCTTGTGAACGCTTGCATGGGCTCTTGCAGCTGCAGCGTCGATTCGTTGTAGCTTATATTTCTAGACCTTGCATGGAATTCACAAATGAATCTTGGAATGTGCTAAGAGTTTGGATCGCAAATCTCGCAGGCACCGAAGCGAGGCGGCAGAGCGCCGGTGCCGGTGAAGAAGAAGACGGTAATGAACACTTTGCTCGGTTGTGCTTGAAATCCTTGTGCTTTCTTTGTTGCGGCGTGTGTTCTGATTTGGGATTCTTGCCGGGTGCAGGAGAAGGTGACCAACCCGCTGTTCGAGAAGAGGCCGAAGCAGTTCGGCATCGGCGGCGCGCTGCCGCCGAAGAAGGACCTGCACCGGTTCGTGAAGTGGCCCAAGATCGTGCGCATCCAGCGCCAGCGCCGCATCCTCAAGCAGCGCCTCAAGGTGCCCCCGGCGCTCAACCAGTTCACCCGCACGCTCGACAAGAACCTTGGTATATACACCTCAATTCATTTCACTTGGAACACTCCGAGCTGCTTAGGATTTTGAAATTTACCTGTATTTGTTGTGAGCATTCAACTGTTGTAGTAGATATTTTCTTAGTAATGCCATTTGCATAGTAGGTTTGTAATAGTAGTGACGTCAATCTGATGAATTAGTTTTCAGTTTCTGCGAACAGCTAGGTGTTCTAATTGAACATAATTATGTCAATGCAATCTTTGCTTTGTTGATATCCTAGTTTGCATAGTAGATACTCAGTTCAATAGGTCCTTTGTTAGTGTTTGTTTGAACTTTGCATTTTGCGAGTGTCTAGAATGTTTTCTTTTAGTGTGGAAAACGCTAGAGTAGACTATTAAAAGCCTTCTTGCAGTATGTAGTTGTGATCTACAGTTTCTCCTCTTTCGACCTGTCCTTTGCCTTTTATTTATCAGATGCTTGAGAGGTTAGCATGTCATTCTTATTTCAGCTACCTCGATGGGTATTCAGGCTTCTTGCAGATTCCGATACATCCGTCGGACCAAGCACAAGAAACCATTATGTTTTTGTTTATTTGACAATTTTCGCTCTATTACTGGAGCTGTAATTACACTGACTATTTCAGCACCATTTTTATGTATGATGATTGCTGCTACTGTAGCTGTTGTTGTTATTGATGTTTTCTTAATGTGATTCGGTAGTTATCATATTACCACTTAAAACAAACCAAAATAATTTCATGGGGTTTAGCTCGAATTACTCTGTGTGTGGTATCTGTTATGTTTTCCTGAGAAATTCATGGTGTAAAAAATATCTGATGTGAATCTTTGTCGCAGCAACCAACCTGTTCAAGATGCTTCTCAAGTACCGCCCTGAGGACAAGGCTGCCAAGAAGGAGAGGCTCTTGAAGAGGGCCCAGGCTGAGGCTGAAGGGAAAACCGTTGAGGCAAAGAAACCGATTGTTGTGAAGTATGGTCTTAACCATGTCACTTACCTCATTGAGCAGGTACTGAAGCTGATTTACTTGTTCATTTCTTTGCTAGTCACTTGTCAAGGGGTGTCTTTATAGGAACAAACAATCAAACAACACTGGCTTGATGATTGTATTCTTTTACTGCAGAGCAAGGCCCAGCTGGTTGTCATCGCTCATGATGTTGATCCAATTGAGCTGGTCGTGTGGCTTCCAGCTCTGTGCAGGAAGATGGAGGTCCCTTACTGCATTGTGAAAGGAAAGGCTCGTCTTGGATCGGTATGTTTCTCCCTGACGCCCTGTTATACACTTGTTGAAGGTATATAGAGGCCAGTAGAAAGATGAGCTCATTCTTTTCATATAATCATATGAAGATTGTTCACAAGAAGACTGCATCAGTTCTGTGCTTGACCACTGTCAAGAATGAGGACAAGCTTGAGTTCAGCAAGATCTTGGAAGCGATCAAGGTAAAGAAACCATGCTACACCTCATTCATGAATCATCATGCTATCCAGTACTGCCCTTTAGCCCCGCATCATTGCTAATGTTGCGAACCATAATTCTCCAGGCAAACTTCAACGACAAATTCGACGAGGTCAGGAAGAAGTGGGGTGGCGGCATCATGGGCTCCAAGTCGCAGGCGAAGACCAAGGCCAGGGAAAAGCTCATCGCCAAGGAGGCTGCGCAGCGGATGTCCTAAGTTTATAGCCCTCTCTGTCGAGCTGCCCTGTAGTTTCATTTTTCAGTTGCCCTGATTTTGACGACGAACTCAATTAGCATCGTGCAACCGTGCTGTGGTTTTCTGAGTCTATTTTCATACCTTTTCTGTTCACCGGACCATGCTGGATACTATGCAAGATCAGAGCTTACTATGTTTTGTTTCTACAGAATTTATGCCCTGTGTACTTACCACAATATCCGTTCTGAACCTGAACGTGCGTTTTTGTACTGATTGATGCCTTCGCTAAACATAATGCATATCACGATCTTGGTGCCATTTATTTGGATCTGTTGATTAAACATGACAAATTTCAATCATTATTAACAGAACTTGAAACCCTGGATACAGTTGAAGTTTAAATTGGCCGCAAAAGTGTAAATTCTTGCCAATCTTTACTGTTGGGCCAAGATTTCATCTACAGGCACATTAAGCTATATCACTTTATCACTGGCAGGTGGGCCCGGCAGACGTAAAATCCACGTGCTCCTCACGCCGGGGTGGCCACAAAGGCCAAAAAGCCCACGCGAACAAGCCGTTAACCCAACGAAAAGACAACTTCCCGTGCTCTCTAATCCCTCCTCTGATCGTCGCAGCCAAGAAACTCCGGGAAAGAAACGGATCGAGAGATTCCACGGATCGCGCCCAAGGTGAGCTCGCTCGCTCGCTCGATTCAATCTCCGACAATGCTCCGTGCTTGGTTTTGCTGTTCTGGATTTCCGCCTTTCTTCCAGTGGAAAAAAACTGCCGTTTTATGGAAGGGAAAACTGTAAAGTGTAGTTTCTGTTCGTTTTGTTGTTTGGATTTGTGGCCTCGGGGCTGCTCGGGGATTGCTCGCCGTTGTTGTGTGAGTTTGGCGCCGATTTATGATGGCCCGTTTGTGATTCTGAGTGTCTGTTGCTCGATTCGCCGCCGTCAATGGCGGGGAAGGGCATTGCGCATTTGCGCGCCGATTGTGAGGAGGAGGGGTCTCTAGATCTGGCGGGAATGCTCGGCTCCTTGTGTAGTTGTATCTTGTATGGCTATTACTCTTGTGTTTAATTTTGAAGGGAGGTTTTAAGATTTTACTCTAGGTTTTCTGTATCTGTAGCCTGCAACAGTTAGGACATGAGCCATCACGGAAAATTCGTATCTTTTCCAGTGATATTGGAATTTTCAATTTTAATTCTGTGCCTTACCCTACAGATTAAACAATTGTGTTTTTATGTGCTAATTCACGTTTTAAGTTTTAGTATATCTACATTTGTATTCTGCTTCTGCATTGTCATAGGGAGTGAGTCAGAGTCAGTGAGCTATTTCTTGAATACCCCACTAAGCTACCTGCCGCTTGAACTATAGTCGTGTGAATTTGGGAGGCAATGGTTTTGTGTTCGTATTGAAGTTAATAATCTTATTTGTCGTCGCTTTTAGTAGAAATGCTTAATCTATTTTTCTTGAATGGCATCATATAATCTACAGTTCTAATTTCTATTACTTTTTTTTATTCCAGTAGGATGATGGAGGAGAGGAGTTTGAGATTGGGGTATTTGTTGTTGTTAGTTCTATGGATCTTGCCTTTCTTGCGCCCTGCTGTGGCTATTCGGTTTGTGATCGATAGGGAAGAGTGCTTCTCTCATAATGTTGATTATGAAGGGGATACAGTTCATGTATCTTTTGTTGTGATCAAGGCAGAGACGCCATGGCATTATACCGAGGATGGTGTGGACCTTGTGGTATGGTCTTGTTTCTCTTTTTAATTATTTTCCCCCTCTCCCAGTGTACACAGTGGTGGAATTCTTGCTCCCATTGTTGGTAAGGAACAATAACTGAACTATTTTTATGGAACTGGATTGTTGAACATATAATCCATTTTTTTATTTGATGCTTGCAATCTTGCATGAACAATTGAATTTTTTTCCAGTAATGGCAGTCCATGTTTTGTTGGAGTAGCATTGTGCTGTGCTTAGTATTTACTACTATTTAAAAATTACAATGCATTGGAAGCAAAATGTTATTGTGACAGTTCAAGTCGTTTTGACACATTGGTTGCACACTTGCAGTTGCACTAGAAGATATCTTTTGCTTTGTAGTTGTAGTTCTTTCTGAGGGTTTAGTTTTATGCATGATACTTTTCCTAAATTGATCTAGCTTTTAAATATTCTATTTTTTCCTAGAAAGCTACCTTTTTCATGCATCAAATCAGTTAATTTGTCAGTATAAGTTTGTGTGCTGTTAATTTTTTTAATGATTGAAATCTAGTATATTTAATACAATTATATTTTGTCCCATGTATATGATGTAGATTAGCAGCATCAATCAACTGATGCATGCTGAGTTATGCCTGATTTTATTTATTTCTTTTTTAATGTTTGATGATAATTCACTCAAGTTGTTTTTCTGAGAGCATCACAGCACACATTCATTTTCTGTGCATAATTAAGCTATTAATTATAATTCACATCCACTGCAAACTGATTCAATTTTGGTACATGGCACATGGCAGGTTAAAGATCCCAATGGTAATCAAATCCATGATTCCCGTGATAAGACGAGTGATAAGTTTGAATTCATAGTTCATAAGAGAGGCGTTCATCGCTTCTGCTTCACCAACAAGTCCCCCTACCATGAAACTGTAGACTTCGATGTACTTGTTGGTCATTTTTCATATTTTGACCAGCATGCCAAAGATGGTAAGAGTTTTTGTAGTTTCCTTCCACTTGTCTAACAAGGAGCATGCGTCTGAGTCCTTTATTCTGGAAAATGCAGAGCATTTTGGCGCCTTGTTTGAACAAATTGCAAAGTTGGATGAGGCTCTCTACAACATTCAGTTTGAGCAGCACTGGCTAGAGGCTCAAACGGACCGCCAAGCAATATGTAAGTTTTTCATATCTAACTCTCCTCTAAATACTAGTGTGATGTAAGTTGTGATGTGTAAAATACTAGTGTTTCCTTTATATTATGTAAATACCACTTATGAGTTGTAGCAAAAATGTGCATTTCCTTTTTCTGTGCTACCAACAGTTTGTCCTGCATTAGCTGCTCCAGCCTGTTATGTAAGCATTTAGGCCAGAGGTGCCAACATAACCATCTTCAGCTTGAATTTGATAAATATTTTATGTACTCCATTAATGAGCAATATGAGAATGCATGCCATATTCCTTTTGTGTAAATCTCATGTTCTGTCAAAAGCCCTTTCCACTGTGTAGTCTTTCGCCTTGGTATCTAACTCAGTGGCGAAACTACAGTAAAACAGAGGGGGATGCGAATTTGAACTGATATGGACTAATTTTCTTAACTGGGATATTGATTGAGCTGTAAGGGGTGTATTATATTGAGTTGAGGGGGCGCATATATGGTCAAAACATGAGATTAATATTTGGAAAAAAAAATTGTGGGTGCATTTGCACCCACAAAGTATCATAGAGCTTCGTCCCTGATCAAACTCACTGCTGCTTCTACATGAGTATATTTGTATTTATATTTTTCCATGAATACAGATATTAATCTTGTGGCACACATCTGTGATTATCAGATAAACATGCACTGTTGCTAAAACTGATACTATCTTTCCCTGTATGATGCAGTAAATGAGAACATGGGCAGAAGGGCGGTTCACAAGGCACTCTTTGAATCAGCTGCTCTTATTGCAGCCAGTGTTGTGCAGGTCTACCTATTGCGCCGCCTCTTCGAGCGTAAGCTGGGAACATCTAGGGTCTAACTCATAGTTGGCCCTCTTATACTCACCAACCCAAGTTACCCAACTGTATTCCAATACTGCACTGTGTATTTGCAATTTTTGTTACATCCTGTTCGTGTATTTAGCATTTTTTTCAGAATTTTGTGATTCAGTTGACACAATACTGTGCACAATAACCTGCCTCTTCATCAGAATCAATTCAATTATCTGTACTTCCACAGTAAAATCCCAAGTGCTTCCATCAATTCAAGGAAACCAAAATGAGGCAAGACTTCTTTTTCTGAGAAAAAACAGGGACACTTAAACTTTAGCCAATCACTGTCTGAACAACAAAAATAGCTGGAAAGAAAGGAGCAGTGCCAGACTTGCTACCTTGGCATGGATATCATTATCCATCTTTTTGATGAGAAAACATCTAGTTTGGATCATGTTAGCTTCCTTTTTAACAGAATTATTCAAACTTCTTTGATTATGTATTACTCTTGTATTTAGTTGCCTGGAGCTAGAAAAGCTTAGATGATACCAAATTCAAGGAGATATACCAAGTTGCCAACCAGTTGGAATCCATGTGTAGTCTTCTTGTCCTAAATTCTTCTGCTGACTAGATTTTCCAGAGCTATGGATAATGGTTTTGTAAATAATGATTGGCACCACTGCTTGAGCTGATAAGCATAAATACCCTGTTATAGCGTTTCTATGTCCAATATGATTGGCACAATACGGTCACTGGCATCGAGTGAGGAATCTCTAAACAATCTTCCTCGCTAACAGCCGTCCTTCAGAGGTATCAACGTCATGGAACTCATTATCATAACCTAACCTATAATCATATATTTGTCATTAATTCAGAGGCCTGGAGACCTGTATTTTGTTGCTCAGTTGCATTGCTGATACACGAAATCAGAGGCACCAGCACTTTGATCATTAAAACAGCTCTGTTTGATCAGAAACCTTCCAGGAGGTTGACTTGTGAGCTCCACCAGAACACCACTCACTATTCATCTACGGTCATGAGGTTGCAGTTAATTAGGCTCAACTAAAAAGTATGCAAATGTTAACTACAGATTTGTGGGATCATCCTCTCTTCTCCTATTGATTAATCATGACTCCTTTGGAATAGTTTATTAGCAGTTTATGCTTAAAGTAGAATAAGATTACACGACAACTTAAGTAATAATTATAGCTAGCTTAAGAGCTTGTTTGTTTTAGCTTCTGTCAGCTGCAATTACTTCTAGAATCTGAAGTTGAAACAAACAATTAAAATTCTAGACACAGATTGTGAGAATCAGTAGCCGCAGAATCTAGAAATAAACTAGAATTCAAAAGCTGAGAAACACCGGCTTCTCACCGGCCAACTACTCCAACCAACTAGCTCCAAGAAACTCTGACCGCCAGAAACTGAAATAAACAGACCCTACGTAATAATTATAATCAATAACATAACTAATAATCATAATCAGTCGTCTCCTTATTTATCTAATAATAATTATTATTTTAAGCTCTATAAAGAGAGCCTTAGTTAGTCACATCATCTTGCAATAGTTAATCACCAACATAAACTATCCCCTCTTCACTAATCACTACCCCCAGTGACCACCGACTGCATACATAGGCACCCTACCATTCCTGTCTCTTCTAGCCGTCTTCTTCCCTCCGTCCCATTTGGCCAGTACACTACACACTAGCCAGGGCCGCGCCTGGCTTCCCCATTGGAGCCAGAAGCTAGTGGACGGGGCGCGCGCACCGCCGCGGCTTGAGCTCGGGGCAGATGGAGCCAGGGAAAGGGAGGAGCAGCAGTGGCTTGCTCGCCGTCGCGGCGGCGGCCGTCATGGTGGCGGTAATGGCGGCGTCCGGCGGCGAGGCGGGGCTGTCGCCGGACCACTACCGGAGGACGTGCCCCGGCGTCGAGTCCATCGTGCGGTCGGCGGTGGCCAGGAAGGTCAGGGAGACCGTCGTCACCGTCCCGGCCACGCTCCGGCTCTTCTTCCACGACTGCTTCGTCGAGGTGAGCGACATCACCAACCCTCTCTTCAGACTTAGCTCTCTCG
>KE372660.1:83443-108307 GCA_000418225.1 Zizania latifolia
TATAGGATGATAGGTGAAAGATTGCCCTATGATGATAGGACACCCTCTCATCTTATAGCCTTTATTTTGGAAAAAAATGTGGAGGGGAATGATTGGCTACATGATGCCTCTGATTTGTACTATGTTGTGCCTCATCAAATTTTCACTATATTTGCCTCTGCCAACTAATACAGTACATGTACTAGGTAACCATGCATTTTGCTTGTACATCATAACCTTGTGACAAATATTTTTTTGATAATGGAATTTTGGAAATAAAAAGAAATTCATTATAAGTTTCTTACCAACAAAAAATAAAATTTGTTATGCATGTTTTGCACAAGCTTTTCTCCACAGTCCAAAAAAGTAATGTCACTTCCAAATGAGCAGTGTCCTTGATGTGCACATTTAACTTCTAGATTTTTTGACACATTCTTGAAATTTTTAGCGTGCACAGAGTCCATACACCACCACACACGCTCACAGTAGATTTTAGTGGTAATAATTAAATTCACATGCCTTTAACGAAAAAAGCATGCAGTAAAAGACGGTATTAATTAAATTAAATACTTCTATAATTAAGACGGTGTGTATTAAATTAAACATCCCTGTAATTAATAGCCGGTAGCTCGATGGCATGTATGCGTCCACAAAATTAAAATGCAACCATGGCGGGAGTTTTTGGTAGCTGTATTTACTCTAAAAACTATAGCCCTCCAAATATTTTTGTCTAATATAAAATTTAATTAGTAGTTATAGAATCTATAAATGAACTAATATATAGAAGGTAAAAACACAACGTGTCTATATTCTTACCCGCTAGAGACTTATCAACTTTCTCATAATCTTAGCATGTGTTTGGTTCAGCTTTTTCAACTAGTTTTTCACTTAGAAAATTGAAAACTAAACTAAATAAGTATCAGATAAAATCATTTTTTTAACTATAGTAGCTTTTTGCCAGTACAAGTGAAAGTTGTTTGTTTTCTAAATTTTACAACTTTACGGTTTATGCTACTCAATGTATTTACCAGTTTGCATGAACTTATTATATTCATTGTTAATTGAGATGTGAAATAATTGATTTCTGTTGTTAAACTTTATAGGATTGCTCTCTATCACAGTTGCTCTAACAGAAACTTCACAGTTTTTTCATAACTTAGGGCAACATAATGTAGCCTTTTCTTTATCTACAGTTCAACTAAAACGCACTTAATCCATCGCAAACAAAGCCCAACGGCAGAAACAGTCAGCTTGTACGAGTGAAATTGACGCCAATTGTGAAGGCATGATTGCCACTGTAAGCTCCAGGGGTATCCAACGAACTTTGTCTCACACTCACTCTCTTTATTTCTTTTGGGTTAGTTGAATTATAACAAACTTAGATCTCAAAAAGTCAGGTGTACTATAATAACAGCAGCCAAGAAGCAACCAATAATTAAAAATAATTGTTGCAGTACAAACCACAGAAAAAACAGTAACGCACGCGATCAACTTGTGGATTCAGAACGGAAAATTACTAGTCCTCGATGTAGATGTCCAATGCTGCTAATATGGGTTAGTGACTAACCAGGAAATAAATCCTGCCTCTGATCTTTAATTTTAGACCTTCCATTCCAGAGATCTTTAGTTCTCCATATTTTTATATAAAGAAGGTTTAGTTTAAGACCGTGCATTCGGGACAGATCTTCTATAATTAGTTTCTCATATTTTTATATGGAGAATCTATACATGACTATTTAAAAAAAACAATCAATAAATCTATAACAATATTTTTATAATCTCAATTCTTATTTTTAAAATAATATTATAGGGGATTACAAAGAGAGTTTTCACTTTTGAGAGAAATGAGGGTGATTTAGAGAATTATCTAGGAATACTGTTTGGTGTATGATTATTTTTAAAATACCTAAATTAATTTTAGAAAATTAGATAGGAGTACTGTTGGAGATATTCTCGGTCAGCTACTAATAAGGTTCTTAATTAACTGCATATTGATTACTTCTTAATTAACTTGATGCAAAGGTTCTTAATTAACTGCATATTGATTACTTCTTAATTAACTTGATGCAAATTGAATTAGACGATGATAGTAGGACAGGAGGCATCATGGTACAATCAAGCAAACTTGCACGAAATGGAAATCTGAAAAATACTCCATGGGTGCCTAAAGTCCTAAACCGTGGGTGCTACGCGGCACCTTATCATGCTGATGTACCAGCAAAGTACATCTTCCACTAAATTTTCTTGTTTGGTAGAGTGGCTAATTGGGCCTCTTCCGCCTAAATGCCAATTTACATTGAAAAATATAAGATTTTTGCACTCGCATTTTTCGCACTGTTAATTTTTTAAAAAAATCTCATACTCATATACTCCATCCGTCCTAAAATACAACCATTTCTACCATTTAAATTTTATCCTAAATATTACAACTTCTATAATTTTCCCCATAAATATTCCTATTTTACCCCTATCTAGAGTACTAGTTGAATATAGTACTAATTGCTTGAGTACTAGTCGAGGGATAGTTCGAGCTTTTTTCCTTACATCTTAATAAACACATCAAAGTCTAGAAATAGCTATAATTTAGAACGGATGGAGTAATTATCAAGGTATGCCAGTCGAAAATATGTTATTTATGTGTTTTAGTTGTCGGTGAGGGTGCCACCGTATATTCATTCTCACACAGATTCAAACGCTGGAATGCAATTATGTCCAGTACGTATGTCAAAAAATATATTATTTACATGTCTTAGGCTGGGTTTGGTTCAGCTTTTCTAACCAACTTCTTGGTTAGGAAATTAAAGCTGAACTAGGCAGGTTTAGAGCAAACTAGCTTTTTTAAAAGCTACAACTTTTTCCTGTACAAATTAGAGAAATTGTGAAAGTTGGTCATATCCTAACTTTTATAATTTCTCAGTCTAAATTTCACAAAAATTACCCACTATACCGTTAAAAGCTTGAAAAGTTGCTTTTACCCTAACTTTTACAACTTCTAAGTTTTTTCATAACTTATAGCTCACGATAGTTTTTTCACATCTCACGGCTCACAATATTTTTTAGAATCTATATCTTAACCAAACACACTTTTAGTTATTGGTGAGGTGCCACCGTATATTCTCACCAAGATTCAAATACTAGGACATAATTATCTCAGGACAGTTCCCTAGTACGTGTGTCGAAAATATCATCTACGTGTCTTAGTTACCGGTGAGGTGCCACCGTTAAGTCTCGCCAAGATTCAAACGCTAGCACATAATTATTCCGCGCTAGTTCCTCTTGTACGTGTGTCGAAAACATACCGTTTATGTATTTAGTTATCGTAGAGGTGTCATCATAAATTCTGGCCCGAATTCAAACGCTAGCACGGTCGCATCCTGATCCATGTAAAAACCTCGCATTCCACCCCCCTACCAAATGAAGCCACATGCAGGAGGATGCAGGCAGTGGATGCGAGAGAGAACTCATCAATGGTTTCCCGCTGTCCGGGAGGCAGGCGGAGGCGGTGGATCCCTCTCTCTTCAATGTGCCCGTCGCCAATGGCAGGACTGGAGGAGAGGACCACCAGAAATGCTGGCTCTGCGGCTGCGCCTCTTCTGCCTTGCCTACCAGTTCTGCTGCAGCAGCAGCAGCAGCACACGGAGAAAGAGAGGTCAGAGATGATATGGATGGATATGAGTAGGGTTTCAATTTGACACCAAAGTTTGTTTAAGAATTTTTCTTTTGCCGGTAGCCGCGGAGAGTTGGTTGCGTACCTCTTTTGTTACTGTTATGTCAATAACGGACCCGGATCATCCAGGTTGGGAATCCCGACGTTAGAGGACAGTCCCTAACCGCTACCAAGTAAGCTCTGATCACTATGAAGCCTCGCTCCACACCATCGGATCCTAGCGGAACGGTTAGAATCTCCGACTATCCTCTAACGTCGGGCTTCTCCGATATCAGAGGATCTTAAATCATAAATAACATATGGCTGTTAATTCGTCTAATTACCATTCACCTATGATGATAGAAGAGAAAATGTTACTCCTACCTAAGTTTATTTTTGTCGAGCTTCTAATGGTATACTCCTAGAATATCTAACTCATCTAAACGAAAGTTTATTTTTATCGAGCTTCTAATGATATACTCTAGAATATCTAACTCATTTAAACAATACATATTTTTTAAAGATTATAAAACTCGGTAACTATAGAATTTAGAAATAAACTAATACTCAAAAAATAAAAAACATATTACTAGCTAGATTCTTACGTATTACTTCTTCAGAACCTTAAAGAAAATCTCATGTTTTTCCCCTAATGTGAGTATGTTCTCCCCACTTCTAGTGCTGGCAAGTAAACTGGAAAGAGGAGCACTGTAGTGGTAGTGATTCACATGACACTCGGCGACAATGATAATGCAGGTGGTTCGTATCCTCGTCCACACGCACGCTCCTAGATCCTGCTCTGCACGTCACGGACACGGACACGGACACGCCCGGTTTTTCCACGCCACAATCGATCTCCCGTCCATCGAACGATCCTACCTCGCATGAACACACACGCACAAACTCCATCAAACCACGTAGCACGCACGACACGTTCGATGGTGTTCGGCACTGTGATGCTCATTAGGCTCACATGTCAGTGACACGTACCGTACAGATGGGGGCTTACCGGCGACGGCCGGCGACCAAGCCGGCGTCTGCCGCGCGCGCGTCGCCGTACGTCTCACTTTCACACCGGCCGGCGGCGGAGGCGGAGGACGGGGGGAAGCTCTGCGAGCGCCGAGCGATCCCGCGTGCTGGCCGTTGGCGTCTTGGCGAATCACTGGCGGCGAGGGCGACGGCTCCGGCCGGTCGCTTTCGGGGAACATGCGAGCCTGGAGGCTGCGTTCCGTGGGGGCAGCCGAGAAAAGACGGGTACGAGAAATTTCAAGCTATTTTGTCGCAATACCTCCACTAAAAATCTAAAAACTGACCAATAACTTAGATTTGTGAAAAAAAACAGGTTATTAAATTGTAAATGTAAATGAAAGTTATTCGGAATCAGATTTTATAGTTTTTCAATCAATTGAAACTGAACATATAGTTTATTTCTCTCTCAATTTATAGTAGTTTTCATATAGTTTATAACTGTTTTTTTTCAGAATCTCTCGACCAACAAACTCTTAATGTGGTTTTGGGCGATTAGGAGAACCAGGGGATTTACGCTGATCACCTACTGGTGGTTGCTCTTTATTTCTTTCTTCACGCTGCCGCCGCCGCCGCCGCTTTGCTAACGAAGTGACGAGTTCAGGTTTCTCTTTAATTTCTTTCGTTGTTTTAAACTTGACAAAAGATTTTGCAGGGAGCAGCATTTCAAAATGGATATTTTTTTGTTCTTGTTTTGCAACTGGGCTAAGCTGTGAGCTGTGCAGTGTATGCTAATTTGTTTGGGAATTGTAAATTGTAAGCAACAAGCATGTAACAAGATCAAAATGAGGGGATCTTGGGACCAGAGATTGGCACATTAATCACCCCTTAAGAACAGCACTGTGAGCCAGCGATTGCAGGTTGAGCAACTGTAGAGAATGAACGGCACGTGCAAAAAAGACAGAACTACGAGTTACCTTGCGTTACTTGTTCTTCCGAGTGCATTCTTATACGAGATAACCACTGTTAACTAATTGTTTAAAAATTTCAACGATTTTCAAACTAATTTAATAAAAATTCAATAAAAATAAAGAGCAAAGGATGTAAGATGGTAGCCCTAGACACTCCACCCCTATCTCTGCTCCTAGGTAGAGTGGTTTACTTCTTTAAAACCTTTCGATCCCTAACAAACTAAGGTTGACTAGATTTAAAACATAAATTTGGTTTTATTTCCATATAAATAACTAGGTTTCATTGGCTCATCAAGCCAAAGGAAAAAGAAACTATTCCTTCTTTATCAAGGCTTAAACCTGCTATGTTAAGACAACATAAACGCAGTTGGGTAGAGTAGTTTACAACAATAATATTATGTTATATGTCAACTCATAGGAGAAAACAGTGACACCCATGGTTTGTTGCTCCAATTAGCCCAGCAAAATCAAGAGGCGAAAAAATGACAGGGTTGCCATCTATCAATCAATCTAATCCGCTACTCCCACTAGCATCTACTACTACGGTACTACCCTTGTTCCAGGTTTCCTCTGTTAGTAATACTTCACCAGTATCTGATCATGTGCAAATGCACGGACATCCAGGTGTGCGAACGTTGCAACGACAAGGCATGGATCTCCACACACTCACACAGTTGAACGCACCAACCAACATTCCGGACTTTACAGGACAAGTCTTCTTGGAAAGAAATACACCTCTTTTATTGGGGACTTGCTTGGCATTCCACCAAATATCATCCTACAAAAGAACCTTTTTCAGACATGTGGCAATTATATGGACTCTTTCAGCTACCGCGACCCAATTCAGAGTTTTGGACCCCCCAAAAAAAGACAACCTGCTGCATTCTAGCAGAACAACAGAAAAACGTGACCACAATCTTCAAACGCCAAACAGTGAAGGAAAGTAAGGAATAGTAGTTATAATTATATAGTTCTTGAAGTAAATAAGCAGGCCCATCTAGTACCAAATATAACATTCATTGCAAAAAAAAATCATTGGTTTGCATGAGCAAATGTTACTGTAACATGTCAGTTATTGGAAAGTATCAACCATAAATGCCTTGTGTAAACAGAGTAGATTGCATCAAGCAATTCTAGATAGTAAACAAGGTTTAGTGACTTTCGGTAATTACATGTAATTCTCAGTTCTTGGATACTCAAATTAAAAACTCTCAAATATCCTTTATTAAGCTTAAATAGATTATTACCAAAAATCATCTTACCAGGCTAAGTACATCTGCTCACTGTTCTACAACGATGCCTGATTGCTCATCTTTACGGGAACCTACACACTGCAAGAGGAAAGAAAAACAAGCGTAAGAGTCTATGAGATAACCATTCAAATACATACTCAGCATACGAAGAACAGAGAAATAACTATACCACAAGTATGAAGCCATACTCTCACATCCCTATAATGACAGAAATATAAAAAGAAAAAGATGCATCTCCCTCTGTGCCCTGCATATTTCCTTCTGGCGTACAACCATATAATGCAACCTCACTTTATTGCAACACGGCTGAACTTACGCAGTTATGGCACACTAGTTGCTTCTATCAGGAATCAGGGGAAATGTAAAATGTAACAAAAGAAGTAGAGCAGTCTGCGCTAATCTAAAGACCCTGTAAAATTATTAGCAAAGAAAATAAATTCCCTATTTCCAGCTGTCAAAATAACCTTACTAGTAGAACATATATTATAATCTCAATGATGCATGACAATGGCACACGAAGACAAATTATTTTCCTAACAACATACTACATCTAAATAAAACAGCTATCATGTAAAGAGTAGATGTGATTTACCATCCGTTTGCTGATATATGGTTTAATCTCAAGGGGTAACTTATTGCTCTTCTCGTCTTGAGGCTTATGGTTTTTCTCAAACTCTTTCTTCGATTCCTTTCTTGTACCAGATTGACAGACACTACCAAAGTTAGGGAGCCAACTAGAATCAGATATTTCTGGAACAAGTTCACCTAGCTTTTCCATTTCCATTTCAGCTCTTCTCTTCTCTGCCCATGCAGCTCCAACACATTTTGGGTTAAGTTTTCCAATTTTTCCTTTCCGAGCGGTTGGAAGAGCATAGCCACTGAGTAACACATTCTCTTGATCATGCTCATTAGCTTGTAACCAGGGAGGAGGAGCACCGGTGTGCACATTTGCTTTCAAGCCTTCACAGAGCAACAATATTATGTTAAATTTCACGCAAGTAACAAGGAACTAAAAAGAAATTTATGTAATGTGCTAAAGCTGCAACCACTTTTCACATATAGATTAGTTACACGCTTCAACAGAAAATTGCTGCAAGGAAATATATATTCAAAAAACTGAAAATGAATGCAATACCCTGACTGAAATTTCCACCTGAGTTTTTCTGTTGAACCTGAAAAAATGAACCAAAAAGGCAAAAATCAGTCGTGTTTTCATCATGCCCACGCATCAATGGTGTATGCATGAATAATAATGCAACAAAGTATGACATAATATCACCGCTTGCAACTTTACATCAAAAGAGTTCTGGATAATTATGCTTATTTTATTTAAATAAAATAGGAACTTGCCAACCTAATAGCAATTCATTTTTTGTAATAAAAACATGCTGCCAATGCTCAGTTTTGGAACTAAAAAGTATATATTATTTAGCATCCCAATCACTAAGATTCAAGATACCCAAAAGCTGCAGCTGGTGTGCTCTTGCTGTGAACAACATTGATTAAGCCTAAAGTTTCCTTGTATGAATGGATAGCTATGGTTGTTATCTGTGCTTTTAAATTTCTTAGCAGTGAACAACAGCTGAAAGACCATTTGCAATATCTCTTCATGGAATGCACATGTACTTGACACATGCACACGTATTGTTGTGTTGCTTACTTACACAAACAAAACAAGAAACTGATGAATTTGGTCCATTTCCATGTATAGTAGATTGAGCACCTATAAAAGAAAGAAGATTAGCCAAATACCAATCAAATGGCACAAGAATACAATTAGAACTTTAAAACTCAGATTCACCTTTCACTTTTGGACCAAAACTGTGAAAGAAGTTTGTACACAGAATAACCTGCTGTTCATGCGATGCAACCAACCCACAAGGTTTGATGGGCACTCCGAAAGTCTCAAATGAATGGATACTTCCAAAAGCAAAAGATCCATGACATGCTGTACTATTGGGGTAGTATGCCCCGTTAGTAGGACTTTGTAAATGCATAACAACATAAGATGCAGTATTACTAGAAGATGGGATATAAGTTTCTGCAAAAGTATCCAAATTTGTAGAGGTAGATTTATTTTGGATATCTTTCAGCGGCCCCAGAGATTGTCCAATCAACCCTTTAGTCAATGTCTCTCGTACTGTACCCAAGGACTCACAGCACTTATCCCACTGAAATTTCAAATACACAACAGATCAATACAGTACACCATGTCATAACTAGAGCAATGAAAAGAACGTGTGTAATTCTTAGAGAAATTGGCATAAAACAGACTGCAGCGCACCTTAGCAAGCTCATCGTCTGAAATCCTTAATGAATCCACCTCATCCATCCTGCCCCCATGCTTTCACAAGAAATCCTTCACGCCATTTAGGTGATCCTGGCTTGCGAGATGATATATGCATTGCTACTGCAATCGAATAAAATTGGGCACGGATTTAACATCTAAGCTCTCACTATACCTGCAGTGTTTGGAAAGCTTTAGTGCTATTCCAATTTCCCCTCAACCGTAATGTAATGCTATTCCAATAGTAACCTAACCCCAATTCGCAGGAATCCAACGCTATTGTTCAATTTGATAATTTCTAAAGGCGATCTAAACTGTAACTGGATTGTTACGACCTCACCGGTATCATACCATCAGGTATGACATGGAGCAACCGTATCCAGATCGAAGAAAACCCTAGGAGCATGGGGACGAGGAGCGAGCGAGTACCAAGCGAAGCGGCTGTCGGCAGAGCAGAAGGGGCACCAGAGGCGGGAGCGGGGCGACGAGGAGGGGTGGCGGAGGGCCCGGCGCAGGTCGGAGAGGTTGGAGCGGAAGCGGGAGAGCGCGGCGGCGAAGGCGGCGCGGTGGGCGGGGAAGTAGCGGTGGCGCCGGCCCTGGTCGTGGTTGCGGCGGCACAGCTCGCAGTACTCGAAGGCGGCGGCGGCGGGTGGTGTCCCCTGCTTCGGCGGCATCCCGCAGTCTACCGTCGCCGGCCGGCCGGCTCGGCTGCGGCCGGCGGCGACTCCCGTGCTCGTGTTTGGCGCCCGTTCCGGGTGGAACTGTACTACTGTAGCCCTAAACTTTCTGATATATCACGGTATCACCTATCGATCTTTTTTCACTTTTGCTATTTATTTTCTTTCCATTTTACAGTCTGTTTCAAAAAGAGGAAAAATTATACTATCTCCATTTCAAAATATAAGACATATAAATACATAATTTTTATGGTTTTTAAGTAGAATGTTGATCACTAATTATTTTTATTATACATCATCAACAAATATTAAAATAACAACAGATGAAACCACTTTCAAGTATCAAAATAATTATATGACATGTATAACATAAAATCTAAATATTTTTTACTTTAATTACTAGCTAAAATTACAAATATTGATTTTTCTAAAAATATAAACATTTTGAATTTTGGAAACGGAGGAGTATATAATTTATCAAATCCTTACATTCTAGACGGGACCATTATGAGCTAGATGGAAATCCAAATGAGTTAGATGACCACTAAGCAACTTTTTTCACATGTCTCCGAGTTCCAACTCGCAACACAGAGTGCAAATTGAGTGTCCATTTCCTAAAAAAATTAAGTGCACATTTATAATGCAAAGATTTTTCTTACACGAGATAGTCAGATAGCATAGGAGTGGGTCGG
Source organism: Zizania latifolia (assembly GCA_000418225.1). Taxonomy (NCBI): domain Eukaryota; kingdom Viridiplantae; phylum Streptophyta; class Magnoliopsida; order Poales; family Poaceae; genus Zizania; species Zizania latifolia. The sequence continues at coordinate 93,915 of KE372660.1, forward strand.
TTCTTTTCTCTGTTAGTACATACATTGATGGATCCTGAATCATGTATAAAAACCGTGGAGGACACCAAGGCAGTCTTAACCCTAACCAAACGAAATTCGATAGTTATCGGATGCAGAAAAAAGGACGCTTATTGGACAAAGAAACAAGTGTGTATCACCAGGACCATTTACCAAAGAGCAAGGAGGAAGACAGATTTGAGTGTGCATCCACACAGTGGTACACACAACTTAACCTTGACTACAAACTAGAGCAAATTGAATAGTAAAGTATACACAAAGTAATTGATCTAATTTGAAGACCCTTGTTATTTAGAGGGCATGTGTGATCATACACCTCACACTTGCTTAAGAACGAAGCATATAAAAATAATATAGAATAGAGAAAATAACAATATAATACTACTACTTCCGGCCCATAATATAATGGGTTCTAGAGTTTTTCACGGGAATTAAAAAGAGAAGTGAAATTAAATAAAAATAATTATAATTAGTTGAGATGAGAAAATATGTAAAGAATTAAATATTATAAATGATTGAGATTGGTTAACATGAGGGAGTAGGTAGAGAAATAAATATATTTTCAGACAAAATCAAAACTAGAAAATAGTTATAATATGGGACCTAAACACAGAGCGAGTATGCAATCAAACCACACTGCAACGCAAAAATGTATCTACTGATGCGGCGACGTCTAATACTCTAAACTACCAGATCTTGTGAACCCTGTACGGGCGTGATTAATGATGTATACATAAATGACCGGCACCACATTTGCTCCAGGAGGAGGCGTGACCAACGCGTCAATAACTCGGGGTGGCGACAGGGCAGAGGCCGTCATAATTTGAGTGGTTAGCGCAGGTCAGGTGGACCACAAGCAGAGAGAGAGAAAGAGAGAGTGAGAGAGAGAGAGACCAAAGGCACGGCCGCGATCCAGGAGAAGTTTGTAGGCCATTACTGCTCAGGTGGGGTGGATTATTAAGGGTAAACGACAGCAAACGCCGAGTGGTCCCCCGGAAGACTTGCGCAATACGGCACGCAGCCAGCGTCCGGCCGCCTGTACCTGTACGCAGGGAATAGTAATCACAGTGACTGTACCTGTTGGTGATCATAGAAGGCGTCTCTGTTGTCTCCTCGCTGTGCAGTAGATGAGTAGAGAAAGAGGCGCAGGCGCAGAACAGCTAGCTGCAGTGCCGATTGAGCTGAAATTTGAACAGAGATGGGAATATGAGATGGTGAGCCACCGGTTAAACGAAGATCCCAGCCAATGTTTGTAAGATTCCATCGCGTTTCGAGCGTTTCAACAGCGTGTGTGTGTTAGCAGCGGACCTAGCGGCTATCTCGTTAGGGATAGCATTATGGACAAGATCTAAGGGACAAGGATCATCGGATCTACGTGTGTGTTAGTTAGTGTCTCTCTCTGTATATATCTGCACAGGCTAGAGGACCGGAACTCGGATGCGTATCTACTTCAGTACTTCTGCACCTGGGCTACGAGAGGTTTGTTGCTCCTGACGCTTGTGACACGAACCCCTCACAGAACTTGAGACTTCTGGCGCTTCACGTACTGGAGGATCGGCTCCTTCACCTGCGCCCGTGCCACGGGATTAAACTCGACGTAATTATAGTGTTAAAATTTATGTAAGCGATGATGACGTAAACGCGTAAACAGGCCAGTAGGTTCAGTTCAGTGACGGGACGTGGAGTTTACCGTGCTGGCCTTCCTGAATCGCCTGTCCTGTGTGGTGGTGGACTGCGTCACGCCTGCACCAGCCAAGGACTTTCTGATGTTCTGCCCCAGAACCCCACTCTCCAGGGAACAAACCAACGCCTGCTGCAAGGTGTCACAGTCCAGGACCTTCAGCTCTACCTTCTTGTTCGTGGTTGCCTTGATTCTGAGTTGTCTATGGCTATTTCGGGATCAGGATTTGGGTATACGTACCTCGCGTACGCTTGTAGGAGTCCTGCTTGGGTCCTCATCCATCGTGGAAGCCCCTCGCCCGCTCTGCATGGACACATTCTGCGGCAGCTCTGGAAGCTCCCGAGTGCGGGTGAGATCAGATCCGATGGAGCGAAGGCAACCCATCGTCGAGCCATCTCTCATTTCATGATGGCCTATAGAAACAATCAGTTAGGCAATGTCATGTTGTTTCTCTCGCAGAGACCGCTGCCATCCTGCCAAGTCCATGGAATGCGTAAGATTCTGGTTGACATACCACTCAGAATGAGGTCTTTGTGCTCAGACTCAGCAGGCTGTGCATTGGTATCAATGGCCTGCATGATGTAGCATAGTTTCAGATTGACCATGAATGAATATGACTGGTGGAATGCACCAAAAACCCAAAAGTTGTAGACAAATTTTGGTGCTGATAGTCAGTACTAGAGAAATGATATCATACCATTTCTTCGCCTATATTGACTTCCAGAATCTTTTTTATCTCAAGGAGCTTTCTGTTGGTGGCTTCAGAATGAATGACAGCTTTGCCTGTAACATAAAGTGACATTACTGACATAGGGCATAAGCTTGTAAATTACATAACAGAGTCAGAGTGGTGTTCATAGCAGTAGCTGATCAACTATTTGCTAATTGATTTAAATGATTAGTGTTGGTTTTGTTACAATACACTGAAGACGGCGGTCAATCTGAAAAGAGAGAGTCAGGTACCTAGAATCCTTCTTTAAGAGAAATTATTTAACAATTATTCATATAATGCAAGTGAACATGATATAAAATAATCACTCGAGTCCAATAGCACAATATTTGTAGAAAGTGAGACTCAGTGGGCAGGTTTATTCAGTTATTCTCCTTTTTACTGATGCAACAGAATTGAGCAACAACACACAACTTGTTCCTGGTTGACAAACTTAACCATAAAGCAAATAATGTACCATAGAGACAGAGTACAGCAGGCTACAATAAAAAAAGCATCTCCGATTTTTTAGAGATAAGTTCAAGGAGTTACCTAGTCTTCGGTTGGATGAATTCTTGACGTATCCGTCTTGCACCATTTTCTCAATTAACTTTCGGACCATGTTCTGGCTGACTTCCCCATCTAGCTTGCTGTGAAGCTTGGCTACTGAAACGTAATCCATTGGAAGTGCATGGTACAGTGCCTGTAACAACGATATATATCAGGGGAATAATATGATGACCTTCATATACAAGCCAAGGGTAAGGGATATAGCCATATAGGTCACCTTCATATACATGAGATCACCATTGCTGTTTTTTGTTCCTTCAGTTGGTGAGACATTTTGCATGAGGATCTCTTTCTTTATGTGCGGTGTTCTAGGATCAGCAATCTGAAGCCACTCTATGATCATGTTAGTGGAGGACAATACAATATAGCACATGACAAAAAAAAAAGTTCCTTGTTTTGACCTTTTTAATAGAGTAACTATCCTTGCTTGCCCTGGTTAGTAAACCATCTTTAAGTAGCCTCTCCATAATATCTGAAAAGTGAGTCCATTACTCATAGTCAGGTATTTCAAGACTTTAGTGAGAGTGAAGAAAGAATGCTTGGTAACTGGTAAGCACACATAAGCTTTTCCCATCATTACCTTCAACCATGTCCTGCAAAGCATTCAGCAAGAGGTTGTTAACAGCCAGATATACAAACCATATAGTATATCAAGATACTGTTTGGTTTATAAACACTGGTGCACTAAAAGTTGTACATATTTGTCGCCTGCTTATAACTTTAGCACAAAATATTAAATAAATCCTAAAATCTGTTTTTATTTTACAAATGAAATAGCAGTAAGTATTACCATTGATATGTCAGGGAAGTTAATAAGGACGTCTGAAACATCAAGACTTTCAGTTTCTCTTGAGCATATCCACTCTCTTACTTGAGCTGTCAGCTCTTCCTCATGAGCAGCATCTTGAGTATCATCTGCAAACATACAAAGCCAGAGAATATAACATATAATATAAAGTCAGAGACAATGCATATACGCAGAAATTGACAAACATCTGAATAATCAATAGTCTGACATAAAGTTCATCTGTATGGAAAGAGTAAATATATGCATGCACAGATGAAGCTCTCAAATCAACTGACCTTCTGAGATTGTACCACTTCGACCTTTGCAATTCCCATATATTTTAGTAAGTATGTTAGCACCCAAAAACAGTAAATACAACAAGAACACAAATAAAGAAATGTTACCATTTGGAGCAACAATGTAACGCTCTGCTTCAGATGGGCGAACCTAATAGAATTAGTGATTCAGTGGATACTAGAGACAAAAAGAAAACAGAATATGGATATACATTAATATATGCATAAAAGGTGGCATTGTAACACACACGAGAGCAAATCAAGAGCATTTTACTAACACAGATGCTCAACTATATGATCTCTTTGATCTTTACCTCAGTGTCAGAAAATTCATTTTCTTGGTCAGACTCACTATCCAAGCTCATATTATCATCTTCACTGTTGGCATTGTTATCATCGCATGGGTCAAGGACACTCTTGACCTAAATAAAGAAGAAAATATAAGGGGCAGTGGATTTAATTAAAAAACACAAGAAAGTTTTTTCTGGTCCAAATGTTTGCAATCTCCATTATCCTCTACCTTCAAAGCTAACACAAGATGCTTGCTATTGACATTTCCAACTTCCATCTTCAAGGGGTTCTTATTCCATATATTGATGGCCTCATTGTCAGCACAGCACTTGAATAAAGGTGGTTCGTAATCCTCAGGCTGCAAAATGGATAATAAACTGAACAGTGTTACATTCCACCAACAAAGTTATACGGAATAAGAAAAAAAGTTGAATCCATTATTTGTTCAGAGCAAAAGGATCATCTATTACAGCGGCTCGAAGTTTCAGTGAATTAAATAACAAGAAAATTTTGCACTCACTGTGACATCATCATAGTATAGCAGCTTCATTAGAATGGTCCTCTGAACACAAATAGATGATAGCATTGGGTCAGCTAAATCCATTGTAACAAATCTGCAGAGTCAAAATTTTACCTCTTCTGACATTTGGTCCAAAGTCCTCATAAGTGAAACCAGCGTTCTGATCATCTTACAAGCAGAGCTCCTGATAGGAAACCATAGCCGTGTCAGAATATCAATACTGATTAGTTACAATTTACAACGTACAATGATTACTTTGCAATTATCATGCACATATGAACCAATAAACAACAATTAATAAGGTGATATGTAGGATAGTGACAACACTAAACTGGAAGTGTTAAAAACATCATACCATCAGTACTAGAATTCCACAAGCTAAGCAAGAAAACTAAGAACAACTTTCATTGCAGCACCAAGTTTCAACAGAAAAGTGGACTCAAAATTATAGGCCCAATTATGTTTTTTTAAGGATTTGCATCCAATTACAATAGCCAACAGATCAGTCATGTGTACCTTTTTTTTTTGTGGTTACAAGAATATATGTACCAGTGTACCACAACTTTTTACCACATTCCTTACATAGGAAAAAAACTGAAATCCTTTTAGTCGTCACTTTGTGCCAACTTATTTGAAAATTGAAATCACAATATTACTTTTATATGCAGACTGTAACTTCATTAAACAAACACTCTCCATAACATGTAATGCTGAGCAACATGAAAACTAACTATGGTAAACCGTAGCGTTTAACTAAGCAGCTGCAGCATCAGAAAGTAACTAGAATGAACCACAGCATTTCAAGGGATAGGTAAGAGACTAAAGAGAACCTCATCTGATCGGGAGTGACTTCATCTGCATTCGATTTGAATGTAGCACTGTTTTTCTTGCTCCCTGTGCAGCTCAAGTTCATTGCAACTTCATCACCGCTCGTGTTGGGGTAGCTAAATGAGACTGCAGGGGGGATTTGACACAGGATAAGCAACTGTGTGATAGATGATCCACAATCAATGATGTCAAGTCAAACCAACATTGTATGCTGAAAGTTAGCTAGGTTTCACATGGTGATACTCACAGGCGTACTCCTCAATCATTGGGCCTTCATTCTTCTCACATATACAGAAGAGCAGGGTCTTGAGATATTTCTTCTGTAGTGCATCATAGACACCTAAATTTTATCACAAAAATGAATCAAATTGGGAAAAATGGAGTTAACACATAAAACATAGAACAGTAAATTAATTGAATGAGCTCGAGATGTCTAGAACATATTTCACCTTTTTCCATCCAATCAATCAACCTCCTAGACTCAGCATCCATGGGCATTAGCTTCTTAATCGTCATCTCTGTAAAAAAATAAAAGGGTGTTTCAGATAATAAATATCATATTAACTGAGGAATTTGGGGGGTATAGAAAAGGGTCAGGGACTATAGCTGATGTGACCTAGTGCCGGCACTGACTTATCATTGAAGTACTTCTCAGGGAATAGGCCTCTGATGTAGCTTATGTTGTATATAGCAATGCGGAGCAAATTCCTTGTCTGTTTGGTCAAAGTATCACCACATTATCCAAATAGATATATGAGTTAAATCAGCAGACAATGCTATGACTTTCACCATACCAATATACCATACATAATTTAAATACACAGTTCAATCTTGAATGCAAGAGCAATATAAGACCAACAAAATCATCACAAATTGGATTACTGACTAAAAGGTTGGACTGAAGCACAAAGTTCACCAAATAACACATGAGCTATGATTTTCAATACTAAAACACAGGTTGCATCCAGGGCACCTCTCTCATCCAAACATACACATTTATAATAAGGAGATCCCAAATGTATAAATGGACATGGACCATGTGATATGTTGCACCTATTATGCACTTGCAGTTATAGACTTATAGGATCCTAAATGAACATTCTAGGAAAAATGAAGCTGATCACGTGACCAAACAAATATTAGGAAAGGCAAACAATGAAACAAACCAACTGGACTTTGAAAGTTAAAGGTACCAAAATTTTGGTGATCAACAAGTAATCCCACATCTTATTTGGCTAAAATCGCAAATTCCAAATTCCAAGGATAGTACTACAAAATAACCAATTAGAAATTACAGTTGAAGCTTGTCTTATCAAAAACCAATACAGAAAATGGCAACGTTCGTTCAAACCCAAAGCAGTCTACTGGAAACATTTAAATCATAGAAAAAGCTGACTAATAGAACTATCAGGACTTGGAATATGGAAATATCCAAGACAAATACCCATGCTGTCTCTATTCCATGTCCAAGCAGGCAGTTTAAAATAAAATGAAGTTACTTATGGAATCTGCTGCTTCCAAAAACGGTTCCAAACGACTGGAAGTAGAAATTCTTCGCAACGCTATGGAAGCGAGGAAAAGAGCAAAAACAAATATTCCTTATTTGGTGATCGACTCCGTAGAGAGTGTGTACCCACGTTTCCAGCACGATCATCTACGCACAAATTGTCGGGCCAATGCTTTTGGATTTCACAACGAAACCAAATCGAAACGGGATTACCAAACCGGCGACACCTCTTCCAAATCCCAATGAGATCACCACACAAGTGCAAAACAAAGTGATGTGATTCCGCAAAACCCCAATGCTGGGAGAATCGCACAAATCAAACCACAAGCCAGGAGAAATTCCGCGCCAAATTTCCGCGAAATCGACCAAACCGACGAGAGAAATCGATCGAGCAAAAAAGCAACAGAAAAGACAAATGGCAGAATCCATGTGTAGTAGCAAAATAACCCATCAGCTATGCTTCGAATAGACTCAACTCGCACCATTTGGTATAGAGGAGGAGGGCTGGGGGATGGGGAGTGCCGCAGAAACGACTAGGGAGAGAGAGATAGAAACCCAGAACCCCACGACTCATGTTAAAACACGCACAAATCCGCGCGACTTAAAATCAGCAAGTCATCAACGAAATCCACCCAAAACACTCGCAAAGTGAAGCAAATCCGACACGCGCGACCACCAAAATCCAAATCAACCCAAATCGAACGACAGCGCACACAAGCGATCAAATCCTCAGCCAAAAAAAACTTCTAAAAACCTCGGATAAAATCTCGATAGTGCGAACCGATCCAAACGGCACGAAACCACTGGAATCGACTCTCGAATCGCACGGAACTCCACCATGAGATAGGCTAGGAAAAAACTCACTAGAAGCAGCGAATCCTGCTCACTGATCTCCGCCTCCTTCGTCTTCTGAGCCATCACCTGCATTGCAAATCCACCCACTCCGATTAGCACGCACGCACACCCGCAAGCGCAACGCGAAGTAGATGGGAGAAGTGGAGAACTCACCATTTCGCCTCTTCGGCGGCGCGCGAGGGAGACAGAGAGAGAGAGGAGAGGGGAGTGTAGACGTGTAGTAATGTGCGGGATTTGCGGGGTACTTATAGATGGGAAGTGCTAGTCAGACAGCCTGTGACCGGACACCGGAGTATTTGTTTCATTGTTTGTAACTTCAAATTTTAAAATACGATGTACTTGTATTATTATATACGGAGTACTAGTGTACTACGTAGGTCTTACTAAAATTTTTATGGAAAATGATTTTTTAAATTTTTATAGAGAAGCAAACCAAACCAGAGCTATGCTAGAATAAAAATAAAAGAAAATGATTTGTTCCGGTTAATTTAAATCCGAGGCATTCATCAGGTAGATTAAAACCATTAGTCGGGCATAGTTATTTGCTCGTACGAGAGTGTTTTAGACTGGCATGTTCGTTTTTTATGGTATCTGCCGTTTTTTTTCATGGCCTCGCCATGGGCTGCGTCCACGAGTGTGCTTGTGATCGATGGGCTCTCTGAGTCGTTTTGTTTGTTTGGTGTAGTGGATTGGATGTGTGGTGTACTAGTAGCCTAATTAAGTTATTCGGGAGAAAAATATGTAGAAACGATTCTTAAATTCTTCATGTAGGAACCCTTTTAGATGCTTGTCATGTGAAAGGGGAGAAGATCCGACGAAGCGAATGAAGCCGAGGCAGTGAGCCGGGAGACCGGTGGCATGGGGAAGCAAGGGCGGCACATGTCCGACGAGGCGGCGGCGGGGTGGCGCGGCCGACGCGAGGCCACAGGACACTGACGGGGACAGTGCATGTCTGACGGGGTGATGGCGTGGGGTGGCGTGGTCAGCGCAGGGCCGGCAGAGAGGCCGGAGAGGAGAGGCACGACATGACCGAACAGGCCAGTGGAGGTGATGCAGACCGTCGGAGAAGACGACGACATCGGCCACACCCCTCCAACCTCCTCCATCGCGTCGCCCCACTGGCCTCACGTTATTGCGTCGTCCCGTGTCGCTGGCGCCTCGTTGAACTCACGCCGACCGCGTCACCCCACGTTGCCGCCCCACACCGCTAGCCTTCTGGCTCACCACTTAGGCTTCCTCCGTTCCATCAAATCTTCTATTCTTCTACGTAGCAAGCATCCGCGAGAGATCCCCTTTGAAAATCGTTCCTACATATTTTTTTTTCTAGGATAGAACCATTTGTGAACCGTTCCTACATATTTTTTTTTCATACGATAGAACATAGCGAATCAACATATGGGACATAGGCTCGTATGCTAAAAAACTTCTATGAATTTCTGCGTGGCGGGCAGCGAGCACGACGGGCTAGCTGATGCATGTACTGATGGCGGCGTCTGATCTTGTGGAGAGGTGAGGTGCGTGAGCTCGGAGAGGTGGCGCTACTCCGGGACGATGGACGGCACGATCCACGCCGTCGTCGGGGGAGGCGGCAGCCACCTGAGCAACTTCACCGACGAGGCGCCAGCGTGGAGCGTACGCACGTGTACAAGATCGATTCGTACGTGTGCACTTGCTGCTCTCGTGCGTGTAGATTTGACTTGTTAATCATGTGAGAATTGAACAAAGAAAATTTTCATAATTCACGAGGCAATCAGCTAATCAAAATTCTCCTACCGATGAAATGTTCGTGTGAGATTCGGGTTGATTTGAAATTGCAGAGGGTTTTTAGTTGGCCAAGGTGTGGGGGGCGCAGCTGTCGACGGTGCAGGCGAGGACGTCCTTGTAGTCCCTGGTGATGGTGAAGGCATCGAGCACGGCGCCGTCGTCGCTGTGGATGAACTCGAAGCACAGCTCCGAGTGGTCGCGCGCGGTGAGCTTCACGTACCCGAAGCTCTCGTTCCGCGCCACGCTCCACTGCGGCCACTCGCCGCCGGCGTAGCTCCGCAGCTTGGCGCCGCCGGTGCCGGCGACGACGTGGATGGTGCCGCCGAGCACGCCGGAGTAGGAGGAGCTCGGCCGGTCCTCGGCGCTGGCCGCCGCCGCCGCCGTGCACGTGTTCTCGTAGACCGGGCAGGTGCGCTCGTAGTTGTGGACGTGGCCGTAGATGGCGAGGTCGACGCGGTGCTTCTGCCACAGCGATTGCAGCGTCCGCCCCATGGGCTCCGAGAAGGAGCCCTCCCGCGCGTAGTAGTCGTTGGAGGAGTAGCCGAGCGGGCGGTGCGCCGCGAACACCAGCCATGGCTGGTGCTTCCGGTCCGCCGCCGCGAAGCACCGGTCCAGGAACGCGTGCTGCTCCGACCCCGGCCGCCAGTCGTGCTCCGTGTCGCCGACGCAGAACCGGAACATGCCGTAGTCCGCCGCGTACCAGAACTTGCCCCGGTTCTCCGCCGGCGCGTAGAAGTAGGTCTCCGCCGGCACGCCGCACTCGCCGTGCGAGTCGTTGCCGTTGTAGAAGCCGCCCGTGTCCTGGTACGTCCTCTCATGGTTGCCACTGCAGCATTCACGCATCCATCGCCATTAGCGTAAATCAAGAACCAGTTTTTTCAATCCTTGCCAAGAATCCAAGCGAACTCCGGCTAAGAAGATTGGATTGACCAGACGAACCTTGAGACCATGTAGGGCACCTTGGAGGCGATAGGCTCGATCTGCGCGGTGAACTGATCCCACTGTGCGAGGAAGCCATTGGCGTAGGAGAGGTCGCCGATGTGGAAGACGGCGTCGTAGTTGGGCAGGTCCTTGACCAGCCTGTCGGTGGTCACCTGCGCCCCCGGCTGAAAGCCGGCGAGCTCATTGCTCCCATCACTTTGCCCCTGCCCAACAAATTAAAAAAACACAATCCAAGTTACTACAACAACTGAAATTTACAAACTTTTCAAAGTTCAAACTGTCGATGAAATTTACCAATCGAGCGAGCATTTCAAATTAGTCAACTTCGGTTATACTCTAGAGTTGGATAGAATTCTCACCAGTCCCATGTCGCCGAAAACGACAATTCGCTGGAGAGAAGCTTGGCCAGGGGAAGGTGATGCACGGAAGCCGGAGGACTTGCCCCAAGCTATGGTTCCGTCAGGTAGCTCATGCCCAATCTGATAAGAATACCTAAAAGAACAGCATGAAAATTACATGAACATGACAAATTAAAATAGTTTCTGACAAGCAAAATGTGCATTATGTGTGGGAGCCCGACCAGCTACACTACAGGTTAGTTCTCGTGTATTTTGTGTAGGATTCTAAACCACTACCCAACGGCTCACTTAGGTCATATTGAGTCTATTCACCTACATGTTCTAAGTCTACTCAACCTAAAAAACTAACTCATAAATAATTGATGTGAGACTAAACTCAACACTCTGTTAGTGTTCATACTCTCGGTTTGGCCACAAGTCCTTCAGAAAAGCTGTGTGGATGAAGCCTGGATCTCTGTAACCTTCTGCATTGGCTGGTTTACCTGCAACAATTTTCAGCACAACAGAATCAGCTTACCAGTAATTCAGAGTTGAGCTTAAAATACTACGCTTTTACAATACACAATTCATAATTGAGTTTAAAATAGTACGCTTTTACAACATATATGCACACTTTTTTTTCAGAATTTGAATGGTTTTCAACAAGTTTATCTGAACTTTACCGCACAGATGGGATTTGGTGAAGGTGAGGGTGCCGGCAGGCGTCCGTTTGGCATTCTCCTCGCCCTTCATTCTCCACTCCACAAAGGGATACGCCTCGTCGATGTTGTAACCACTTGTCCATGTCACAGCCATCTACACACAAAAACACAGTTGCATATAAAAGAACAAGCCAGGTGTGTGCATCTGTTTGGACGTAGAGACCGATTCTTTTTCGTTATTAAAACATTTTATGCAGAGAAAAGGTGCATGTATCATGCAGCATACTGCATTAAGTTCAGTTAATCAGTTAGCTCACCTCGTTCCATTCTTTTCCTTGTGAAAGACGTGGGAAGACGGGAGCTTTCGGGTTGGCGAAAGAGATTTTGTTCGAAACTGCAACGAGTTTAGGCTGCAAAAGAAACATACAACCAAATGTTGCTGTAAAAAAACAGACGAAATTCGGCTCCAATGTTCTTAGGACCCTTCTTAACAACTTATGTCCAACTTATAGTTCTAAAAAGGAAAGTTTCCTAAAAGATAAAATTTATCGTTTAAATAAGCCATAAGTATACGTTGGATCCTGTTAAGATTTTTCGAGCTTATTTAGATTTACACTTCACATAATATAAAAAATTATCTCGGATAATTGTATTATCAATTAAACACCAAAAGTTTAAACATAATTTAGTTTTGATCAAGTTTAAGTAAAAATATATTAATGTTGGCAATATCAGATTAAAATATATTTAATGATTGATTTAACAAAACTAATTTGATATTATAATTGTTAGCATATATTTTCATACAATTGATCAAGATTGAAGAAATTTAACTTTAAAAAAAGTTAAATGACTTATATTGTGAAACGGGTAGAGTAGCTTTCTAGGTTGTTAATTTTAAGCTTTCTAGTCATGTACTGTAAATCTGAACTTACATTGTCCTTGCCACCGGAGAACAGGCCGAAGGCGTAGTCGTAGCGCTGGTTGATCAGCAGAAAGCTGGTGCTGCCGCCGCCGGAGCTCATGAAGCTCGTCGAGATATTGGCGAACTTGTACTGAAACAACAACCGATCAATGCCATTGAGATATGCACAATTGCACACAATCTGCATCAGAAATTCAGAATACACAAGGCGACTCTTCTTTTTCTCATACTAATTGCTAACCTTAATGGGAGCCATGGGCAACCCAGCAGGAGCTTCTTCACCTTCTGCATTGGTGCTGCTACTCTGCTTCCCTCCAATGCTCAGACTGCAGCACAGAGACATCACAGACAGAGATCAGATTGGATAGATAAGTTAAAATTATGATTTGTGAATGTTCAGTGGTCGATCTTGAGATCGATGGCTTGCTGAGCTTACTCGAAATCGGCAGGGGAGAAGAGGGCGATCCAGTGGCCGGCGGTGGGCGCCGTAGTGGTGTAGTTGACGGTGACCCAGGCGGAATCCTCTCCCTGCAGCCGCGAGGAGACAGCAAGATTGGCACGGATCAATCGTCGATTCACCGTGCATGGAAACGAGTGGTTTGTTTGGTATACTCACGTTCTTGCCGAGCACCTCCGGCGAGGCGTGGATGACGGAGCCGGCGTCCATCATGACCCGCGCGGCGTCCATGTTGAGCGTGGACAGCGGCTGGATGTTGTCCTCCGCCGCCGCCGCGGCGCTCGTCAGCGAGGCGGCGACGAGCAGCAGCACCGGGAGGAGCACGCCGTGAGCGCCCATCTTCCTTGCCGCCGCGCTGCTGGCTGCTGCGACGCGCGGAGAAAGAAGACGAGGAGGACGTCGCCGCTCGCGAGTTTATAGCGATTTTTTGAGTTCGGATAAAATTCTTGTCGTTGGACGTCTGGTCAGTTCGACAGTTCGTAATTCGTTTGGACGCGAACGAAGCGGATATCTCGGAGATGTCGCGGCAAATCGGAACGAAGCATGATTGCTGCTGCATGCGGATGTCCTGCATTGTTCGAACTTCTTCATCCTGCAAAAACTGCCCTGGTCGATGCTCTCCAGCTTATCCTGAGTCATGCAGCTTTCTCTCTTTCATGTTCTGTGTGTGCTACTGCAGAAGACATGATATCTTCCTAAAAAAATTCAGGCATCTCTAAATATTCTCTATTGTTCTAGTGTTTATGACCTAATCCCTAAATCTTACTGTCTATATTGCACTTTAAAATTTGTAGAGATATCTCTAATAGATTCCCAATATAACTCATCATAGTCATTTTAGAGATCTTTAATTTAAACAACTCTCATATCTAATAATTTCTAGATATTCTAAAACTCCCTCTATTATAATATATCATGTTCCATATCTGATGGTGTATCGAGAGGTTAAAGAGAAATAAGATTTAGAGAATAAAATTTAAAAAGATTATCTATATAATAATGTTAGTGGATTTTTTTATATATTAGAGATGATCATAGAGTTGGATAAAGAGTCTCTAAAAAGAGTTCTAAATTTTATACATGGACACATGGTCCTTTCTCCTTTGGACATATGCCCTAACTAAGCTCAGGCGCTCAGCTGAAAAAAGGCCAACACCTGCCAACCACGGTGAGAAAACCAGCGCGGCGGCGGCCATGCCCGGCAGCAAGCTGTCGCTGACTCTGCGAGCACATCGAGTTTCCC
>KE372660.1:123309-133912 GCA_000418225.1 Zizania latifolia
CCCCTTCGCGCTCAGCTACCGCGTCCTCGCCGCCGACGCGATCTCCAAGCTCGCCGTCGCGATCGCCCTCGCCGCGTCCACGCGCTGCTGCCGCAGCAGCGGCAAGAGTGACCGCGGCGCCTTCTCCTGGTGCATCACCGGCTTCTCGCTGGCGACGCTCAACAACACGCTCGTCGTCGGCGTGCCGCTGCTGGACGCCATGTACGGCAAGTGGGCGCGCGACCTCGTCGTGCAGATCTCCGTGGTGCAGATCATCGTCTACTTCCCGCTGCTGCTGCTCGCGTTCGAGGTGAGGCGCACCTGGGGCGGCAAGCCGACCACCACCACCACGCCCGGTGCGCCGCCTCCGCCGGCGACCGACGACGTGGAGGACGGCGCCGCCGTTGAGGCGAGGACGCAGTCGCTCTGGCCGCTGGTCAGAGCGGTCTGGCTCAAGGTGGCGCGGAATCCGAACGTCTACGCGGGCGTCTTCGGCGTCGCGTGGTCGTGCGTCACAAACAGGTGTGCACTACGTAAGCAACTGCATGTGTTTGTTGGAGAGAGATTTAATAATTTATCGCTTAAAAATGGCTTCGTATTTTTTTATCTTGCTCTATATTCATTGATTTAAATGATTCTACGTGTTATTATTAAGAGTGAAATTATAATCAAGGAGATAGAGACAAATGATCAGTTTTTTCTTTATTGGTTGTTCTTAATTAGGAAAATCAATTTTAATGAATTTTTAGTACGATAAACCGGCATCATCCTCAAATCTCAAGACAAAGTTTATTTGTAGCAAATGTAAAATATCTAGAGAAAATTGCAGTGCCAAAAATACTTCACGTTAAAGTGGAGCCGGTCCTAAAACTGTAGATAATGTTTGTAGCCTACTTTGTTAGTGGAACAAATACCTGTTGTTAGTGGAACGGCTGAGCCAGTAATCCATCTCTGGCTAATTAAAGTAGCTTGATTTGACTAGAAGCATCTCTCTTGCTTGCCACATTATTATATTAAAGAAGTTTTTGGTCTTTTTATCATAGTTAATGAAATTTGCTCTTTTATTATTTCAAAGTTGTATGTTAATTGGGCTAAGGCATATGCTATACTCACATTCAAGGGCGGGTGGGTTGAGCCTTACCCTTAACTTCTTATCGTCATAAAAATCTTTGAAATTATACAAAATCTTTGAAATTTTTAAACAAATAGTTAAAAATTAAACTTAGACATGATATATGAAAGCATATATCATATAGGATAAAATAGCAAATCACACCAACTTAACTTAAGTATAATATGAAAGCATATCTTTCTTATATTAATCAAGACAAAGCAACACACAACCTGAATGATCAGTACGTGCAGTCAGGCATATATGTATATGGAGAATAACAACTTTGGCAATTGGCATAAAAGTTGTCTGATTTAAATCAGGATCAGAATGTTTGCTGCGAATGACATGTGCTTTAATCAATCCCCTGATCAAAAGGCTCTGGCTGGTTCCAAATCAAGAATGAATTATAGAGAATTTTGCAGGCATTTTTTCTAGTCTTGATTCTGTTTCATGAGTGCTTGTAGGTGGCACGTCGAGACGCCAAGCATCATAGAGGGCTCGGTGCTGATCATGTCCAAGACCGGGGTTGGACTCGCCATGTTTAGCATGGGTAATTAACTAATCATTAATCGGATATCACGCTCGTCAAAAGAATCATAATTAAGACGTGTAATCGCACTGCTCGATCGGTCTGTGATCTTGTCTGCGTGTACGCACGCAGGCCTGTTCATGGCGTTGCAGGAGAAGATCATCGTCTGCGGCGCCGGCCCGACCGTGCTGGGCATGGCGCTGCGGTTCGTCGCCGGGCCGGCCGCCACCGCCGTCGGCGCCCTCGCTCTGGGGCTCCGCGGCGACGTCCTCCGTCTCGCCATCATACAGGTAGGTATATATATGTTCTAGCTAGCTGCGTTACGATCTGCAGTTTTTCTATCTGAATCTGCATGGCGATCGACGCATGCAAACTGTCAAAACTGTCACACTGACACCGAGCTCGATCTGCACCGCGGAGACGAACAGGCTGCTCTTCCTCAATCTATCACCACGTTTGTGTTTGCACGGGAGTACGGCCTGCACGCCGAGGTGCTCAGCACAGCGTAAGTAGATCGAAGTGAATGATTTCATCCAGTTTTATTGCGGCTGCAGTAACTGAAAGTCTGAAGCTGACCGTGATTTTTGATCTGTGGAACTGATTTTGCAGGGTTATATTTGGGACACTGGCGTCATTGCCCGTGCTGATCGTGTATTACATCATTCTAGGATTCATCCGATGATTAGGTTCAAGTTTTATCTCTCATCAGATCAGAATGTACAATGCAATTAGCATCAACCATTTAGTATGGCTTCAGATTTCTGATTTCCGATTTCTGATTCTCCCAAAAATGATTACGTGCTGGTGAATTAGATTTAGTTATAAAATCATTTGAGGATGACTAGATTATAATTCTGGTAAAATATGGTAGTAGTCTGAAATGGTCATTGTACCCATGTATTTATATTATATTATATATGTAATGGTGTGTTACATGATCTAAAACTACATGAACAAAAATAAATAAATAATATAAAATATGAATTATATTGTTTATATTATATGGTATGCTAGCATACTTTAATTATGTACAAATATTTCTCTGAACTTCTATAGGTTTTTAAAATTTTTGTTAGCTTGATTTCCGTGAGAAACAAGATTTCATCCTATTCTCTCTCGCATTAAAAAAGAGAAACAATTCTCCTAAATTTTAGCACAAATCACTCTTGTGTTTACCCATTTAGCAAGCATTCTAGAGATTCTTTCTGTAGGATCAGCTATAAGAATCCCTACTAAACATGGCCGATCAAGCTACATTCCTACAGCACCTGTAATTCTGATCTAGGTAATTAAGTAATATTCGGTTCAGCTTTGATACAGATGATGACATGCTGCGAGGAAAGCGAAGTAAAATAGTTACAAATATCGTTAGCTAGAAGCTTATATGCGCGACCGTAGAAGAAGAATAAAGAATTTCAGATACATAAATCATCTGTTCAGGTAGACAGCGTCTGAAAATGCCAAGCATGATAGAAATATGCCAAAAAAAATTCCGTGGGAATCGAAAGTTCTGGCTTGAGGCTGAAAGTTCTGGGTTCTAGAGCATTCAGAAGTTCTGGTTAGACCGAAAGTTTTGGGCCAGCCCCAGTTTCGGTTTTTAGAGGAGCCGGAAGTTCCGGTTGAACCGAAAGTTCCGAGCCTGCCTGAAAAGTGAATTCTGGACGAACCAAAAGTTTCAGGTTGAAATAAATTCGATACAGAATGTTATTTTTGGAAGTTTCGGTTGGACCGAAAGTTCTAGGTCCGGAAGTTCCGGTTGGACCGGAAGTTCCGGACTGAAATAAATTCGTACAGAAGGTTATTTTCGAAAGTTTTGGGTCTAGACCAGAACTTTCGGGCCAGACGAACATATTAGATATGTTGGACTTTAATACTGATTAGAGGCTCATGAGAGGACACTATATAAGGAGAGGAGGGGCTAGAACAAAACGGTTGCTGCCATTGCTGTTGCTTGTTGCTTCGACCTAACCCTAGCCATCACCTCTCCTGACTACACCGGTTGTGGCCATCTCTCCCCTGATCTCTCGCGTGGTACTAGCATACCGGCTTGAGGTGATCCCGTTCCTGTACGTGTGGATACCGTAGAAGCGCCGCTGCTACTGCGGTGCTGATCTTTCTGTGGAGATCGCCGGACTACGTCGTCTTCATCGCCGACGAACGGACGGTGCTGAGCGGAGCCGATCGAGGACGCGCTTCATCAACTCTACTTCCGCTGCCCTAGCGCGTTTCGTGGCTAGAGGTAACGATCTATGATCCCATTACACGCATGGTTCATGGGCGAATGTGGTAATTTTTTTTGAAATTAGCGCTAGCGTAACCTCCCCATAACCCAATAGTGGTATCAGAGCTTACGTGCGTAGTGCTCGATCTGGATCAATCACATATAGATGATATGTGGTGGAAATAGATTAGATCTATTGTTTTTGCGTTGGATTTTTGGAAGTTCCGGGTGCGACCCAGAAGTTCCAGGCCGAAATAAACTTCTTACAGAAGGTTATTTTTGGAAGTTTCGGGTGTGACCCAGAAGTTCCGGGCTAAAATAAATTCGATACAGAAGGTTGATTTTGGAAGTTCCGGGTTTGACTCGAAAGTTTCGGGCCCTTCGACCGGAAGTTCCGGGCCTTTGAGCCGAAAGTTCCGGGTCTTGTCCAGTCACGTGTAGATTCTACGCCTAACTTGTTTTTACAGAGAATGTTGTGACTGGTATGGCCTTGTGATGTATATGATGCATATGTGTAATTTTCATGGCCTGCGTGTCATGGTTAATTACAGCCCAAGGCTGTTCAAATATTATACGACCTGCGTGTCGACATGTGATGCTTCTGCTCATATAATTAGTATAGTGCTATTAGTTATAATAGACTGATACAAGATCATGGAGGCTTAAAGCGTAATGACCCGAAGGACAAGAACCATGGAGATGGAGATCACCATGTGAAAAGGGGCCATACTATGTCACAGTTAATATGATTGCCTGTGATATTTACTTATGTTCTTGTCATACTATTCTTCCATGTTTCTGTGTGCGGTAGGCATCGTTACCATATTAAAATAGTTTCCCTCAGAAAATTAAGAACTTTGATGCCCTTTCCAATAGCTGCACCTATAAATGTTTTGATCATTGTATGGTGGGTCTGCCAAAGCAAGGTGCCATCTTTTATCTTAATCAGTTAGGGTGGATGTCGAACAACCACATGCATAGTATTGGTTTGCTTAACAAAGCTATCAAAACTATTTTGGGCTTTGGGGCATAGAGTTGGGCGTCGAGGCATTGGATGTCACCCCAACAAACAAGAGTCACATAGGAATGTAATTAGCAAAGTATTGCTTACATATGTCACTAATCTTCTAACAGTGATGTCAAAGCTCACTAGGAGTTAATTGAATATGGATCTTGTCCCACTGTGTGTTGTTAGAGGGAAAGCGATCATTTTACATATAGTGGAGCATCTTTTATTTGATAGAAGATTTACATAGCATAGTGCTGAACCTTGTATTTTTGTTATAGAACATGGCATCTACTGCTAAGAACACTTTCACTTTTAATTTGTGATCAATTCTTAAAAAGGAAAAGCTTTCTGGAACAAACTTTATTAATTGGTATAGAAACTTAAGAATTGTTCTCAAGCAAGAGAAAAAGAAATATGTTCTAGAAAAGCCCCATCCTGATGAACCAAAAGATGATCCATCTGCCGTGGATCGGTGGGCTTATGAGAAGCACGCCAACGATTCAATTGGTGTCAGCTGTCTCATGCTTGCCTATATGTCCTCTGAGCTTCAGAAGCAATATAAGGACAGGGATGTCTACGATATGATCGTGGGACTCAAAGACATGTTTGAGAACCAAGCACGGACTGAGAGGTACAATATCTCAAAGTCTTTGTTTGCGTGCAGGTTGGCGGAAGGCAGCCCAGTCAGTCCTCATGTGATCAAGATGATTAGTTACATTGAGAGCCTATAAAAACTTAGTTTTTTCCTTAACCAAGATTTGGTCACGGATGTGATTCTCTAGTCGCTCCCGATGAGCTTCGAGCCGTTCATTTTAAATTTTCATATAAACAGCATGGAGAAAAGCATGGCTGAATTGCATGGGATGCTAAAGACTACTAAGGATAGCATTAAAAAGAATTATAGTCATGTGATGATGGTTCAGATAGATAATAAGAAGAGAAAACGCAAAGAAAAGGATAAAGCTTTAGATTTGATCTCGAGCTCTAAGTCTAAACCAGCTGAAAAGTCCAAGATTGGCCTTACTACTTCTGACACTTACCATCACTGACATAAGACTGGCTATTGGCGAAGGAATTGCAAGGTGTACTTGGAAGAACTTAAGAAAAAGAAGAGAAGCGTGACTTCTACTTCAGGTATAAATGTTATTGAAATTAATCTTGCTACTCGTCCAAGTGATTCATGGGTATTTGATACCGGATCAATGAATCATACTTGCAAATCGTTGCAGGAACTGAAAATGACTAGGAAGTGTGCAAGAGGTGAATTGGATGTCCGTGTCGATAATGGTGCAAAAGTTGCTGCGTTGGCCGTCGGCGTTTATTCTTTGTCGCTACCCTCAGGATTAGTTTGGGAATTAAATAATTGTCATTTTATTCCTGCCTTGGACAGAAACATTATCTCTTCGTTATGTTTAGAGGAAGACGGTTTTGAATTCGTAATAAAGAACAAGTGTTGTTCGATATTTTTAAATGGTATGCTCTATGGTGTTTGTCTATTGTTGAATGGCTTATATATTCTGAATCTTGATGATACATATATTTATAACGTTAATACCAATAAGCCTCAGCTTAATGATTTGAATGCTACCTATGTTTGACATTATCGTTTAGGTCATATAAATGAGAAGCGCATGCCGAAGCTCCATAGAGATGGGCTTTTGGAGTCATTTGATTTCGAATCGTTTGACATATGTGAGTCTTGTTTACTTGGCAAAATGACTAAGACACCTTTCACTGGTCAAAATGAGAGGGCAAATAAATTGTTGACCATTGTACATACTGATGTATGTGGACCAATGAGTTCTACAGCCAGAGGTGGATTCATGTACTTCATTAATTTTACCGACTACTTTAGTAGATTTGGTTACATCTACCTAATGAGGCATAAGTCAGAATCCTTTGAAAAATTTAAGGAGTTCTAGAATAAGGTGCAAAATCATACAGGCAAGACAATTAAATTTTTGCGATCATGGAGGTGAATATTTGAGCTATGAATTTAATGATTATCTAAAGCAGTGTGGAATTGTTCCACAGCTGAATCCACCAGGCACGCCTCAATGGAATGGGGTGTCCGAGCGGAGGAACCAAACTTTGTTAGATATGGTCTGGTCAATAATGAGTCAATCTGATCTTTCATTGTTCTTTTGAGGATTCGCTCTAGAAACTGCTATTTTCACATTAAACAGGGTTCCATCTAAAGCTGTCGAGAGGACACCATATGAGATATAGACTGGGAAGCGTCTCGGATTATCTTTTCTAAAGATATGGGGTTGTGAGACCTATGTAAAATATTTGACGTCTGATAAGCTCACTCCTAAATCTGATAAATGCTTCTTCGTGGGGTATCCTAGGGAAACCAAAGGATATTACTTCTACAACCGAGAAGAGGACAAAGTGTTTATCGCTCGGACTGGTGTCTTTCTTAAGAAAGAGTTTTTCTTGAAAGAGGTTAGTGGGAGCACGGTGCGACTCGAAGAGGTTCGAGAACAACTAGAAAGTGTTTCAGCTCATACTGAACCGCAATTCGATATGCAAGATGTTATAGAACCTGTTGTCGAGACACCAGCCCCACGTCAGTCGGAAAGGTTGAGTCGTGCGTCCGAGCAGTTTGCGTTTTTGATCACTGAACAGCGCAACATATTATTGTTGGACAATGATGAACCTAAGACCTATTCGGAAGCGGTGATGGGACCAGACTCTAAGAAATGGCTTGGAGCCATAAGATCCGAATTAGAATCCATGCAAGAGAATCAAGTTTGGAACTTGGTCGATTCACCTGATGGTGTAAAAATATTGAGTGTAAATGGGTTTTTAAGAAAAAGATAGACGTTGATGGGAATGTTTACATCTATAAGGCATGATTGGTGGCGAAAGGTTTCAGGCAGATTCAAGTGTTGATTATGATGAAACATTTTCGCCCGTCGTAATGCTAAAGTCTATCTAGATCATCCTAGCAATTGCCATATATTATGACTATGAGATATGACAAATGGATGTCAAAATAACTTTCCTCAATAGAAACCTAAATGAGGATGTGTACATGACACAACCTGAAGGTCTTGACAATCCAAAGAATGATGGGAAAGTTTGCAAGCTGCAAATGTCCATTTATGGGCTGAAGCAGGCTTCTCGGAGTTAGAATCTTCGTTTTGATGAAGTGATTAAAGGGTTTGGTTTTATCAAGAATGAAGAAGAGCCTTGTATTTACAAAAAGACTAGTAGGAGCACACTTGTATTTCTGGTCTTATATGTAGATGACATATTGTTGATCGGAAATGATATTCTAATGTTTGATGCTGTCAAATCTTCGTTGCGAAAAAGTTTTTCAATGAAAGATCTTAGAGAGGCAGCATACATATTGGACATAAAGATCTATAGAGATAGATCAAGAAGGCTAATTAGATTAAGCCAAAGCATGTACGTTGACAAGGTATTGAACCAGTTCAATATGCAGAATTTCAAGAAAGGTTTTCTGCCAATGTCACATGGCGTTACACTCAGCAAGAGTCAGTGTCTTCAACACCTGATGAGCTGGAGAAGATGAGTGTGATCCCGTATGCCTTCGCAATCGGATCCATCATGTATGTCATGCTTTGTACACGTCTAGATGTTTCTTATGCTCTAAGTGTTACGAGCAGATACCAATCAAACCCGGGTGAAAGTCACTGGGCGATAGTAAAGAGTATCCTTAAATACTTGAGAAGAACTGAGGATATGTTCCTAGTCTATGGAGGTGAGGAGAAGCTCGTTGTAAATGGTTACACCGATGCTAGCTTTCAAACCGACAAGGACGATTCGCGACCGCAGTCTGGATTTGTGTTTTGCCTCAATGGAGGCGCAGTGAGTTGGAAGAGTTCCAAGTAAGAAACGGTTGCAGATTCAACAATAGAGGCTTAGTACATTGCAGCTTCTGAATCTACGAAGGAGGCTGTTTAGATCAGAAAGTTTGTTTCTGAGCTGGGTGTTGTTTCTAGTGCGTCTAGTCCAGTGGACCTTTATTGTGATAATAGTTGTGCCATTGCACAAGCCAAGGATCCTTGGTCGCACCAAAAGTCCAAGCATATACTGCGACGCTATCACCTCATCAAAGAGATTATAAATAGAGGTGATATAAAGATATGCAAAGTGCACATGGATTTAAGCATTGCCGATCTGATGACGAAACCTCTCTCGCAGCCCAAACATGAGGCGCACTTGAGCTCCATGGGTATTAGATACTTACGTGAGTGAGTCTAGTGTATGTGAGAAAAGGTGTCTTGTGTATGCTAATGTACTTTGGATAATTGGTTATCTTGTTCCTTGAATAAATGTCTTTTACATTAATCAGCAAGTATGTGATTTATTTATGAAACTCTTTGTTTTATAATGATGTTATTCTAAATGATCTCTAATCTCATATCGTCATGTGGGACAATGATGATTTATAGATTAGCACATCTGTCTGATTGATGATCATGTTTCATGGATCATAGACATGGAGATGACAAATCAATGATGTGGACTCATGTTAGTGAACATGGAGTTGGATAGACTCACTTTGAGATACTGCTGGGATTGTTCTTTATTATGTGCCATCAGTTGTCATCTCAAATGGTGTACCTACAGAATCCTTAGACCTGAGATCGTCATTGATTCCAGAATGTGTAGTGCACACTTAGGGGCTTCCAAACGCTATTCCGTAACTAGATAGTTATAAAGGTTGCTTTCGGGTGTGTTATGAAGCATGTCGTGGGATGTGAGCGGTCAAGATGGAATTTACCCCTCCTAAATAACGGGAGAGATGTCTCTGGGCCTCTCGAGATAGTTGGATTGAAAAGGTGCATGGCCATACCACTATAATCAAAGAGTTGATTATGATTAATCCACTACTTGATCAAGTGAAGTGTCGAGCTATCAACAAGGGTGGTACGAATCTCGCCTTGAGCTTGACTAATGTCGTGTGGTAAAGGGATTGGTGCGTGAGTATATCAAGGTTCAAAAAATATGATTTTGCTTTTATATGCTTTCGGGGGTCAATATGTGCTGCTAGGTACCGCTATTGATCAGCGATCCGGAAAAGGTTTTCGGGTAGCGGCCGTTTGCATATGAACCTATCGGGTTACACGCTTAAGGGGATGCGATTTAAGTCTTACAAGAATTGGCTCTTGTGTAAGTGGGAGATTGATGAAAATATGCTCAAGAGAATTATGTGGGAACCAGAAGTTCTAGCTTGAGGCCGGAAGTTCCGGGTTCTAAAGCATCCGGAAGTTTCAGTTAGACCGGAAGTTTCGGGCCAGCCCCAGTTTTGGTTTCTGGAGGAGCCAAAAGTTCTGGTTGGACTGTAAGTTCTGGGCCTGCCTGAAAGGTGAATTCTGGACGAACCGGAAGTTTCAGGTGAGACCTGAAAGTTCTAGGTCGAAATAAATTCGATACAGAATATTATTTTCGGAAGTTTCGGTTCGACCGAAAGTTTCGAACTAAAATAAATTCATACAGAAAGTTATTTTCGAAAGTTTCGGGCCTGGACCAGAACTTCTGGGCCAGACAAACAGATTAGATCTATTGGGCTTTAATACTGATTAGAGGCCCATGAGAGGGCACTATATAAGGAGAGGAGAGGCTAGGACGAAAGGGCTGCTGCCATTGTTGTTGCTTGTTGCTTCGACTTAACCCTAGCCGTCACCTCTCCTAGCTACATCGGTTGTGGCCATCTCTCCCCTGATCTCTCACGCGGTACTAGCATACCGGCTTGAGGTGATCCCGTCCCTGTAC
>KE372660.1:223906-252198 GCA_000418225.1 Zizania latifolia
TGTCTCGTGTCTTACGCTCTCTTTTTTTATTAGACATCACTTATAAACACTATCTCTCTAATAAATAGTTTCTTTAAAATAAATTTATATATAATTATCTATTTTCTCTCTTAATCTTCTTCTTGATTTTCTTAAATATCGTGTAGAACTGATTTCTTATACTAGACACTATTTCTCTCTCACCTCAATAAATCATTTGCCACATCAAATTTTGTCTCACATAATAATATAATTAATGTTAAAAAACTATCTCAGTTGATAGGGAGGGTTAGAACTGTCCGACAAAACAGGGAAGATGTTTTTGCATTCTAAGGTTGATGATAGATCACAACTACTATCTTCGTTTTATACTATTGTCTAAATCCGTTGTACTATAAAATATTTAATCTAGTCATAGATTATAATATTATATAATGGAGGAAGTATTAGATTTTTGATTTTTTTAATTTTTTATCAACTTTAAATAAACACATATTAATATTACAATATCAAACAACACATTATTAAAATAAATCAATGTAATAAATTAATTTGATAGTGTAATTGTTGATATATTTTATATATTAATAGTTAAAGTTGAAGAGATTTGTCAACATGGAGAGAATAATTAATTAACCGACCTTAAAGAAAAAAGGGGAAAAGACTAGTGAAAAGAGAGCGATAAAAACAACAGCAAAGCCAACTTCACCAAAGCTCATCTCCAAAACAGAGGATCCAACGACTCTCCCTCGAAGGAAACGGAGGATCCAATGCACAAAAGCAGAGCAGATGGCCGGCCGGCGGCGACCGGCGAGCCTGCAACGGCGCCGGCGAAATCGCCCCAAAGCTACAGGCTTTCCCCGTGATTTTCTCCTCGCGAGCATGTGTCTTGCACTTTTGCATTTGCAGCAAGCTTTGCTCCTCTTACTCGCACTGCTTTGGGGAAATCAAGTTTTCGAGAAAAGGTAGATTAGCATATAGCTGATGATGAAGATCTTTAAAAAATAATAATAGTCTAGTGTAGGTATGGATTGGCTCGTATTAAATAATTCTATATGATTTCAAAACACGGAAATAATAGAAATGATGTTCTTAGATGGTTTGTATAAAAACACAAGAATTTTGAAAAAATCACACGTTAGAGAGTATAGGAAGAAAAAGAGTATATATATGGCTTCTCATAGCAGAAGGAAAAAAGAGATATGAATTCATATTTATTTTCCTTTCAAATAAGTTTTTAGGAATCTAATTCAAATGATTTTTACAAGCTAAGGGTTTCTTTAGAACGAAGGAAATTCAAAAAAATTGTTTCAAAAAGATGTCATAGAATTTTTTTCAAGAATCTAGATACTTCACAAATTGTTTGGATTTCCTTGATTGCAGAGACCCAAAGACCCCAAAATCTCACAAACACTGTGCTATATTCTTTACTCCAAAGTCCACGCAAGCCAACACGCTTAGCCCAACGCAGCCGTTGTGAAGTTAAGTTTAAACTAATCAAACTTTAATTTAAAATCCCTACTTAAATGTTCCCTCTAGAAGGCATCCCACTCCAGTTTCCAAGGCACCGTTGAAGCGCACGCTCGGAGCAAGGAGGAGAGCAGGAGTGAGTGCAGCTGCCAGCTCGCCATGGCAGTCCTCGTCCTCCCCGCCGCTTGGGCTCTCCTCGTCGTCGTCCTCGCGGCTTCCTCGTGCTGCCACGGTGAGCGTCGGCGGCTGCGGGCTGCCTCCTCCGTTGCGTCGTTTCGCGAAATGAGCTCAGCTGTTGCTAAAAGGTGCGTTTTTTTGGTTTTCTTTGGGCAGTGGCGGCGCACGGGAGGAGCTCCCATGGCATCGGCGTCAACTACGGCAGGGTGGCGGACGACATCCCGTCGCCGCGGCGGTCGGTGGAGCTGCTGCGCGCGGTGGGGGCGGGGTCGGTGAAGATTTATGATGCCAATCCGGGCGTCCTCCGAGCGCTGGAGGGGACGCACATGCGGGTGTCCATCATGGTGCCCAACGAGATCATCCCTGACATCGCCGCGTCCGCCGCTGCCGCGGACAGGTGGGTGGCGGAGAACCTGGTGCCGTACTACCCGGAGACGCGGGTCAAGTACCTGCTCGTCGGTAACGAGCTGCTCTCCGACTACTCCATCGCCAACTCCACCTGGCCGCGCATCGTGCCGGCTATGGAGAACCTCCACCGGAGCCTCCGAGCGCGCCGCATCAGCAGCGTCAAGATCAGCACCACGCTCGCCATGGACACGCTCACTTCCGGCGCCTTCCCTCGCCCGCCGTCGGCGGCCGCGTTCCGCCCCGACATCGCCCGGGCCGTCATGCGCCCGCTGCTCCGGTTCTTGAAGGGGACCAACTCCTACTACTTCGTCGACGCCTACCCCTACTTCGTCTGGTCCGAGAACAACAAGACCGTCCCGCTCGAGTACGCGCTCTTCCAGGGCGGCAGCCGCTACGTCGACCCGGGCACGGGGCTCACCTACACGAACATGCTCGACGAAATGCTCGACGCCGTGGTCGCCGCGATGGCAAAGCTGGGGTACGGGGAAGTGAAGCTGGCCATCGCCGAGACCGGGTGGCCGAACGGCGGCGACTACGAGCAGATCGGCGGCAACGCCCACAACGCCGCCATCTACAACAGGAACCTCGCGGCACGAATGGCCGAGAACCCCGGCACGCCGGCGCGTCCGGGCGCGAAGATGCCGGTGTTCGTCTTCTCGCTCTACAACGAGGACCTCAAGCCAGGGCCGGGCACCGAGAGGCACTGGGGCCTGTACTACGCCAATGGCACAGCGATATACCCGATTGACCTCACCGGGGCGCGGCCGCTGGGGTCGTACCCGCCGCTGCCGGCGCCGGAGAACAACACGCCGTACAAGGGGCCGGTGTGGTGCGTGCTGGCCGACCGCGGCAAGAAGCTGAACGAGACGGCGGTGGGGAACGCGCTGGCGTACGCGTGCGGGCAGGGGAACGGGACGTGCGACGCCATCCAGCCCGGCAAGGAGTGCTTCCTGCCGAACACGACGGCGGCGCACGCCAGCTACGCGTTCAACTCGTACTGGCAGCAGCTGAGGAAGACCGGAGCGACATGCTACTTCAACAACCTTGCAGAGGAGTCCACTAAAGACCCAAGTAAGTCTGCCCATACTCCATTAATCCTCCAAACATTGTGAAACCACCACTCCATTTTGCTCATATTTTGATTGATGCATACTAAGGTTAACAATGCAATTTGATTACTTAGCTTTTTAGCCCTTTAGTGGTCTAGGATTCAAGGTTGATGAATATATTTACTTTTGATGTTGGTTGGTACCTAGTAACTAGAATTCTACTAGAAGTTTAGAATAGATATATGCCATTACCCATTTTGCTGATGAGTGAAAAAAGGTGATGCCTTTAGCTGGCCTAGGCGATGAACTTGTGAAAGCCGATCGGGTCAAGCTTGCAATTTTATGAGCAATACAGCAACAGGCCACATCTAGGTGTCTTTTCTGATGATTGGGGGTAGATGCGACCAAATCATCTTACGTATCTCCTGGGATTAGATTTGATTATCCAAATGACCAAACTGAAGTCATCGCCAACTGGAGTTTGGAGAAATGTATACTAGGATAGTTGGACTGGAAGGGGTTTTATTCTGTCAATAAGAAATTAGTTGCTGGAATCACCGATTATATGTACCCGACTACAGCAGTATGTGGAGACGATAGTACGTGGATCTCGATCTCAATTGGCTTTGAATACTGATTTAAGCATAGGCAGAAACTTCAAAGTCCATTGTTTTCAGATGGGTTCATCTTTTGAATTTGGGGTTAATGGAGCTAGTGTATACACCTTCCAGAATCTGAATTTGGGGTTAAAGTAGGATTTAAGCAGTAAGAACATGTTGTTCCTAATTAAAAGATCTAATTTTACATGATGGAAATTCTAAAACATGTTGAGTAATGAATGCATGCTGTAAATCTGGTAAGATTTTTAAAACAGTCCAAAAGGATGCTGCTGAACTGCAACACTATTTAATTTGTTCAAGCTAATAATGTATCCCCAATTCCCCACTAGCCATAGTGTGTATACAGTAGAAGCTTACAGACGTCTTTGTTAGGATTTGGTACAGAGAGTCCCACCATGGTACTCTATGTTTGTCTGAACTTGGCTCACTTCCAAAAGATTTTTTCAGTCTGCACTCTGCACAGATGTCTTTGTTGGTTGGTTTCCATCTAATGCTATACTAGTTGCATAAGAGTATATGCTTGTGAACTCTGGTCCATTTATTGATTTGGTCAAAGACCACCTGCACATTTCACACAGCCTTGGACTGGTCACTGGTGTATCATGGATTCATGGGTAAGGCCAACCGAAAGCCTGCCAATAATTATGCAGTTGGACACTTGCAAGTAGGATACATGTAGAAGTGCAACTTATGTACAAGTGTTGTCAAGCATGCTCTCCGTAGGCAGAAGAACAGAGTACTCGTCTTACAATTTCAGCATTTTAGGTGGGACGTCAGTGTATTGTTCCTTGGACACTTTCTTGTGCATAATCTCCTTCAGTTCTTTAGCATCTCACTTAGCTTATAACTTGGTAAAGGGGACGGGCTTGGTGGATGTTGCTTTCATCTCAAAAACAAGGTCCTTTGGTAATCTCTGCTTGGAGAAACCAGGATTCCCATCTGCAAATGGTGCACTTTATCAGTTTGTCTTGAGCACTTGCATTGCCATTTTCTGCAAGCAGAAGCAACTTATTCAGTGATCTTGATATGTACATTTGCCCTTAGTTGTTAACCTGCCGTGCTGATTAGTTCGAAACACTGATTTGTCGTTCTTTTTTTCAGGCCACGGGTCCTGCAAGTTCCACAGTTCGTTGGTCTAACAAATTGCATGGGAGGACATGGGAGGACGAGGAAAAAGAACATTGTTCTGAACTTCTTTTCTTCTTTTCTTCTTCTTTGTCGAATCTGATTAGAATGTTAGATGAAGTGAGGTAGGAGTGTTTCCTCTGTCGCTGCTCGTGCTCTTGAAAACTTGTGATGTAACAGCGAAATTTGCCGTCTGTTTTGCTGTGGCTTATTACTTAGTAGATCTGATCATCTGAATCTTGAAAAGCTTCAATTCTCCAGCTAAATCTCCAGAACTGAACCACCTAACGTGCTGCTGCATGGGTCATCTTCTTCGTCCAGTTTAGTACGTGTGAGTGAGCCTTTTGGGCCCAGAACAATTCATGGTGGCCTTCCTTGTCACTGCCCACGATGAACAGAATTGGTGATTTGGTTCAACAAGGACAGAACAGAATAAGGCCATCAAAATCACTCACGTCACACGAGAGGCGACGCAATGAACACGGCGACTGCTACAGTGCTACTGCTCAGTCCGTGCACCGCAGAGAAACATAACGCATATTTACACCTCCAATGGCTTCTGTCCCTAGCTCTCTCTGTGCCTGCAACTGCACTGCACTGCCTGTCAGTTACTCCACAGCTGGTTGCTGTTTGAGCTGGGAAGAAAATGTCAAACAAAAAGAAGAAAACATCTACTCCTACTGGCACTTCTGCTACAGTTAACAAAGTCTAATGGTGAGGATATGGTCGAGGGCTTTGCTTGATGTGGGTGTTAACTGTTAAGATTCAGAGATTCCTCCGGCCTACGCGAGCTAGACAGTGGCCGGTATAGTGACCAAGTGGGGTTACATGTCCTGATGTCCACTTCTCACAATTCACAATTCACAAACATCTGTTCTCTGACTGTCATTCCAGGTCAGTGAACAGGTATGAATGATTGGAAAGAAGAATTGGACAGTGTTGTTAAAATGGTTCCTGAAGAAATAGAAAGCTCTGGATTTGATGCTAAAATCTCTTGTTTCAAACATGCACTTGATTTGTCAGTTATCACTGAAGACTGAAGTGACTACAGTACATGAATGTCACTGAAGAACACTGTTGTTCATAATCATATACTAAACATACATGGCTGCACTGATTGCCCTGTGAAAACTCCTACCCGGCTACTACCTCTGCACCGATCCAGTCGAAATGATGATTAAATCAGATCAAAACAGGTGCTTTTCCAGCAAGAGAAAAACACCAACCTCTGCAAGATAGACATCGAAACCGTTTCTTCTGAAAAGATGCTGAGAAAAAGGAGCAGGTGCCATGAACTAGTTCATCATGGTCCAGCAGCAGCAGCAGGAGAGATCATGAGAAAGAGATGGCGCTGTCAAAAGTGCAGACCAAGCGCCGGTTTTTAAGCAATGCACTGCTCATTGCTCATTGGCTGAAGGTTAAAGAAGCTCATTTGCTGATTTGCATCGGATGAACTCCCAAATTAAATTCCCAATACAACCATAGTCTCACTCACACACACAGATTTCAGATGTACTCTTACTACAAGGTTCCCACTAATCCACAAGATAATGCTCTACCAAACTTGGCGGTTTGCAAAGAGTCTAGTTAATAACAAGCTCTAATCGTTAATTAGCCTCCTAATTAAGTTATCCTGACTTCAATGGAAAGGGTGAAAAGCACATCAATGACTAGTGGCTTTTTGAGAACACAAGATTAGAAAAATATAAGAATAGAAAAATCCTATGAATATGATAGGAATGCATCGTGAGCCGTTCATCTTTCGCATCGGACGGCCAGATCTCGCGCCACGTGTTGCCTAGCGAGACGAGGGACACTGACAGGTGGGCCCTGCCCGTCCGTTCCCTCCCTCCACAAGAGCCCTAAAAATCGAGCGAAATTTCCCTCCCCCGCCGCGCACACGCGACACACGTCGGCCGCATTTATGGCGCCATGGCGGGTGGCTTACTCGCCGCTGACTTGCCGTCCCCACAGATGGTTGGGCCCACCTGTCATTCTGAGGGTGCAGATTGGGTAAGGCTCCACGCCCCCGCCGTTGCCTCGTCTAAATGGAGCAAGCAGTAGTAGCCTTCGTCCTCCCGTGCCCGCACTTATCGCCGTCGCCATTGCCGTCGCCGGAGAGGAGAGGAGGTCGGGGAGGGGAGGGGAGGGGAGTGGCCGAGTGGATCGTTAATGGCGGGAGAACGAGAAGAGGCGCGGCGGGGGAAGGAGTCGCTCAGCGGGGGGCACCTCTGCCGCGTGTGCGGGTACCAGAGCCCGAACGCCAACCCCAGCGCCAAGCTCCGCCGCGCCCACCGGAAGAACTGCCGCAAGATGCCGGCCGCGGAGGGGCAGGACGCCGGAGCGGTGTCGGACTGGCGGGAGGAGGATGCCGCCGCGGAGCGCAATGCGGGGGAGGGGCTCCCGCTAGGTACGGACCGTGCGGCTATCTGGTGCTTGGTGCTTCGCCTTGTTTCGTCTTAGGGTTGGTTGTTTTGGGTTTTGATGGCTGTGCCTTTGCGAAGGAGGAGAGCCGGAGGGGAATGGCGGTGCGAGCGAGGCGAATGGAGGCTCTGAGCTGCGCGGATCTGCGAAAGGAGATGCTGATTTGGTGGAGGACAAGGAAAGTGCAGGTATAATCTTGGTCTTCTCTTGATAACCTTCTTTCTTGCTTTCTTTGTCCACTGCCTCATCTTGTGTTCGTCGTAAAACTGAGTTTTTTTTGTGGGGTTAGCACCAATTTCATTGATTTACTTGTTGCATTTTTTTGATGTGAGAACTGAGAAACCAAAAATGTTTCCTTTTTATGTAACTAATTTGCAATCTGGCATAGCTTGCTTCTATTGTGTGCCACGTTGTGCTTTTTGTTGTTTTGCTTGTTTTCTGATAGAGACCGAAGAGGCAACAAGTTTGGTTGCCTTTTGCTTAGTCCTCCCTTCAGTCCCTTGGCCCTTGGAGAGGAACACAAACTCGCATGGCATAGTGAGATGGTACTGTTGTGGGGTACTGGAATAAAAATTTGCATGGTTCTTGGTTAGCATTAAAGCTGAAAGCGTAGGTACTTTCTTGTTTTCCTTGGAGTTGGAGCAACACTTGAGTGACAAGTGACAATGTTGTAGAACAGTTGGACTGGCTTACGTTTGTAATTTCCAAACTGTAGATCTGAACTTTGCTGAGTTTACTCATGTTAAAGGTTAAACAAAATAGTAAAACTGAAGTGTTAATCGCTGAGATTCAGGTGTGCACCACACCGACTCGCACCTAGATTATCTCCCCGTGTCTTATGGCAAGTTGGTGGTTTGGTAGTTCTAGTGAGCAGTAAGAAGTCTTTACTTGTCTTTGTGGACATTACTTCATTGGATTCTTTCTCCAAACTGGCAGTCAGACAGGGCGAACTGTTGAGTTGTTGGTTTCTTGGTACTTCATCCTAAAAACCCGACGTATCTGTCATTACTCTTGGTGGTAGGTAAGATATCTTAGAACCTGTCTAGCTACTCATGTTGTTCTAGCACATGCTATCGTAGTCACATGTGCGTTCAGTTTGCTGTGCTAAATAGTTTAATGTCGTTATGTTGGTGCATGTCTCTCAAAATTTTGGTTGTATTATACTATTCTTTAATCTTTAGGCAAATTTGTGCAACAGCTACTTAAGATTGTGTTATTAATTAAATTTGTATGTATAAACATGCTCTACAATCTTTGGAAATGAAGTTTCATTGTCTTTTGTTGATTGTGAAACCTTTATTTTTACTGCTTCTTATTAGCAAATAATGATGGTTAAGAGAGTGCTACTAAAAAGATACTTAAAATATTAGGAAATAACTTACCCTTTTTTGTCTTATTTACATTATCTGTTAATGCTAACAATAATTCTGTAAGTTCACAATCTAATGTTATCACACATACAGCAAATTGAAACATTTTCCCCATAACTCAGTACAACTTAACTTCCTATTATATGCCCTTTCCCCTCTTAACTTGGTATAACTAGACTTTTTATAACATTTCCTGCTATTTATAGCGAGCTAGCAGGTTCACACTTGTCACCGGCCGGGGATTCAACGGAATTGGTAGGAACTATTCTTCTCAATTTATATGAAAACGAAGTAGTTGGTCGAGGCCCTGGACCTCTCCGTCGCGGCGGCGCTGTTGCGGCGACGCGACAAAGAGGCAGGGGGATACAGGGAGGCAAAGCCTGAACTGAATACTCGACGCCTAAACTCCTATTGGGGTCTTGTTTATATAGACACAGGACCTGACCCTCTCTATTTGATCTAATCTGCTAAAACCTATTTGATCTAATCTGCTAAAACAGAATTCTAACTAATCTAATCTGGGTCGGCAGGGCCTGCTGCTTCCTACCCGTGACATTTCTCCCCCCTTGGAAAAGCAGCTCGTCCTCGGGCTGCCGAGTCATCGTCCCCGCTGTCGCCCACCACTTCGATGACGAAGATTTGCTTGCACTGCGACTTGTGGCCGCTTGTAAATAGCTCATCGCAATGGAAACACTTGCCCTCCTTCCGGCGTTGATCAATTTCCGCTGGCGAGAGACGCACGGTGCTGGATGGCGGCCTATTGACCGAAGCCGATGAGGATGCAGCGAGCCCTGATGAGGTCGGCTCTGAAGGTGGGAGTGTTGCTGGCTTGAAGGCGGAGCGGCTTGGGGCGCGGGATGGCGGCGATTGGCCGGTGTCCTGGAATGCGTTGCGCTGCTCGTAGGCCCTGGCGAAGATGATGGCATCGTCCAGCAATGAGGGCTGCTGGAGAGCGACGTCGGTGCGTAGGGGGTCGCCCAGCCCGGTGATGAAAAGTTGGATCTGCTGGGCCTCCGTCAGTGAAACATCACGGCAGGAGAGGGCGATGAAGCGTTTGCAGAAGTCGTCGACGGTTCCCGTTCGCCGGAGCATGGCCAGTTCACCGAGTGGACTATCCGTGAGGGGCGGCCCGAAGCGAGTGTGAACCAGTTGCATGAACTGTGATCATGTCGGGCGGCCCCCATTGAGCTCCATGCGATGGAACCACAATTGGGCGTCGCCGAGGAGGTAGAACGCCGCGAACGCCACCCGCTGATGCTCCGGAGTTCGGCGAACGTGGAAGTACCGCTCATACCGGTTGAGCCAAGGCAGTGGGTCGCCGGTGCCGTTGAACTTGGGAAATTCGAGTTTGTGGATGGTTGGCATGACATCACCGCCCTGGTCGTCGTCGTCGTCGCCTCCGGCCCGGCGACAGTTCTGGCGCCCCCCTCCTTGGTGGTGCGGTGGGGGATCTCCCTGGTCATCATCGTCGTCGCTGTCGGCCCAGCGACGGTCCATGCGCCCCCCTCCCTAGTTGCGCGGCGAGGGGTCCGCCTGATTGACGGTGGTCGGAGGGGGCAGGCGTCTAGAATTCTGGACGATCACCTCTAGCACAGTGACCCTCTCCTCCAAGGATTGGATCGGCTGCAGCTTCTCCTTGATGGTGTCCAAACGCTTCATGATGGCCTTCAACGCCTCCTCAATCCCTGTCCCTGACCCGGTGGTGGATGGCGAACTCATGGCGGCGGAAGGGCAACCTGACGGCTCTGATACCAAGTTGTCACCGGCCGGGGATTCAATGGAATTGGTAGGAACTATTCTTCTCAATTTATATGAAAACGTAGTTGTTCGAGGCCCTGGACCTCTCCGTCGCGG
Source organism: Zizania latifolia (assembly GCA_000418225.1). NCBI lineage: Eukaryota > Viridiplantae > Streptophyta > Magnoliopsida > Poales > Poaceae > Zizania > Zizania latifolia. Next base: position 234,383 of record KE372660.1, read on the forward strand.
CGGTGCTGTTGTGGCGACGCGACAAAGAGGCAGGGGGATACAGGGAGGCAAAGCCTGAACTGAATACTCAACGCCTAAATTCCTATTGGGGTCCTGTTTATATAGACACAGGACCTGACTCTCTCTATTTGATCTAATCTGCTAAAACCTATTTGATCTAATCTGCTAAAACAGAATTCTAACTAATCTAATCTGGGCCGGCAGGGGCCTGCAGGGCCTGCTGCTTCCTACCCGTGACAACACTTGCCTCATTTTTTTGGTTCCTCGAAATTCTTGTCTTCTGTACCAATTCCTTGCATTTCATTAAAAATGCCTTTAATGACTACTGATATTTATAATGATAATCCTAGTGAAAATGTTGTTTTTAAGTTGTTTCTGACCATTTATGTTTGTCAATTCCAGATTACTTACTGTTTTACATGTTTATTCAAATTACAATGTGTTGATTGATGTTTTAACAGAACATTCTTCTCCAAATGGTGCTGGAGTTCAAATCATTACTGATGACTGCAGTGAAACTGGCCTGATTAATTACATAAGCGATTCTGTTGAAATTACTAAAGAAGGCAACAGAACTAACTTACAAAGGGATTGCACCAATGGAAATCAAAACAAAGTGGCAGAACATCGCTCTGAAATTTCATCACTTGCAGTTGGACATCTGGTTGAACGAGAAGACAGTCTTGATGAGTACCAGGATGCATCTCCTTTTCTTCATCACTCAGATTCTGAAGGTGGTGCCGCAGAAGACAAGTCAGATTTTTCTGTAGAAGAAATCAAGAATTCTAAAAGTGCTTCATTAGGAGCAAGTGCACCCGCAAATGAAATTTCTGCGCAAATGAATGGATTATGGAAAGATCAGTTTTCAGGAGAACCCAATTTGACTGATTTATCTGCTGACTACAAAGTTGGAAAAGAAGATGGATGCAATTCGGAACAAAAAAGTGCTCCTGGATTAGCTGAGCCTACCATGAAGCTTGAGAATTCAGATGGTTGTTCAACAAATGTCCGCTGCAATAATACATATATGGTTGACAGCAAACCTGGTAAGACATTTGACTGTAGTGAGTTCGTCGGTGATGTGAATGGTTCAACTCAACTTATTTCTGATCTAGAATCCCAATCTTCATGTCCCAGAAAGGTAGAAAGCTTCATGGGAGATAGTATCGATGCTCTGCATACCATGTTTGAAGTATCATTCAGTCCAGAAGAAGCAGAACCAGCTATTGTCGAATCTGAAACGACAAATAATTCTAAAATTGACTTTGTGCAAACTGGAGATGAATTGAAGCTCATTAATGCTGTAAATACTTCGACAGATTGCTCCTCACAGTACAAATATTGTAAAGATACTTCATATGTCCAGCTGCCTGTTGAGAATTCGTACCTGGATAATTCAGTAAGTTCTGTAGATTGTTATCAGAGCGATCATGTTGTTAAGAGTATGGGTGGCATTTTGGGTTCTGTTCATGAAGTAAAGGGCAGTGAGTTGGGTTTCTCCTGTGAGGAGAGGCCACAACTTGTAAAGCTGTTGGTTAATATATCAGAAGAAAATCCTTCTGTAGAGAAGCCTAATGGATTTGCAGTAGAAGTCTGCAACAAAGGGATAGGCCTTGAGGTTCCTACAATAGACCAAGTCTCTGCAAGTCAGGAGCATATTGCTTTAGTAATGGATCAAATGCCCTGCAGCAAGAATCCATTCATTCTAGATGATACCAGGAGCGATGACTTGTTTGAGCTTGCAACTGAGAGTTACTATTCAGAGGTGTCAAATGTTGCTGAATCCAAACTGCATGGTGACTTTACATCTCTGCCGCTGGACCAGCTGATGGTTTCCGACCAAATTAGCAATACTGAAGGGCAGCATTCTGTCATCTCAGGTAAGCACTGCTGTATGTTTTTAATGCTACTAATTCATTGCTGAAACTTAATATGACCAAGTGATGTATTATTTACTCTAGTTTTTATTGAACATATTTGATTTTTGGCATTCTTTACCAATTTGACTGTTTGGGTTTTGAAGAATATTGTTAAAATGCTAGACTATGGACTTATGGAGGCATTTATCTAAGCTGTCAAGTCTAATCTGGTTGACTTAAGTACTAAAACACTGTCATATGGGTAAGGTGTTCCTGCAAATGACACTCTGCCTTCAAAAACCTGAAAAGTTAATCAACAACAGTAAATTGAGAAAATTCAAGTTCTATTTCCTGCATTTATGCTCACAATAATGGCTTCAGGTGCTGGCCTGAATTCACAGCAGACTCTAAATCCTAATCTTGTTCAGCAATAATTTTTTGTGGATGGCTGTTGTACAAACAGCTTTTATAATCTTTTTCCTCCCTCTGCATGGCATGTGTGATGTGTCCCCCAATTCTCGCTTCTGTGGGAATAGTGGTAGTGGATGATGGTGAAATGAATGTGAAGTGCATAAGTACTTGCACGGACATGTAATATAGTATTATAGTCAGCTAGTTGCTCTGTCCTGTCATATGCTAAAATCATTTCAAGTCTTCCTATTCCAGTGATACTGTATGGCTTTCCATTATCAGACATTACTAGTTTTATTATATGGTATCATACGCTGAAATTTATTGAGCATTTCTGGCAGATTATCACATACTAGCTGTCTTGACTACCTGTGAAAATGGATTTGCAGTTGGTACAGAAGACATGTCTGTCAGTAGCACTTCTGATCCTACAAACAACATTTCCTTGCATAATATCTCGGTGAGCCACAGCATGCAGGAAGATGGAGAGCATACAAGTGGTATCAGTTTTGTGCCATCTCAAGTATTTCCAGCAGAGTTTAGCACAATGCCTACTTCCCAGGAGATCAATGCTCTCGAGACAGATGTCGACGAAAAGACACTAGCTGAAGACATGAGCACAAATGATATGACTGCAGCACACAGCGCAGATAATGCTAAAGAAAAGAGAGAGACTGAAGACACTAGTGTGAAGGAGATGGATCCAATACTGAAAGCAGATAATGTTGAAGAAGAGAAGCTGACAGATGACACCAGTGCAGAGATGAATGCAGTACAACACAAAGATGATGCGAAAAAAAAGCAGGCTGATGACACTGGTATGGAAACGAGTGCAGCACAAAACCTGAAAGAAAGCGAACAGGCTAAATACATTGTTGCTAAGGGAATTTGTGTAGTAGGGAGCATGGAAAATGCTGATGTGGAGAAGCAAACTGAAGACATTAGTGCAAAGGAGATGAAGGCAGAAATTAAAACAGATTATGCTGATGGCCAGAAGCAGACTAATGACACAAGCACAGAGGAGATGAATGAAAAGATGCAGCCTGACACTTGCTCAAAGGAGACTTACACCATACAAAGCACAGATAATGCTGAACAAAAGCGCACCGAAGACCCAGTTGGTCAGGAGGGAAATAAAGATAATGCTGAAGAACAAAAGCACACTGAGTACCCAGTTGGCCGGGAGGGAATTAAGGAGAATGAAGAGATCTCTATCACAGGAGCAAAGCAGAATCCAGAAAGGATTCATGTCCCTTTGAAGGTCCTCCTGGCTGAGGCAAGTGTGGAGACCAAAGTAAAGAAAACCAGTGCCAAAGAGCGAGTGTTGTCATTCAGGCGCCGAGTATCGAAGGGCGGCGACTCAGGGTCCCTGAAAGCTGGTGCTGATAAGTTCTGGAACTCTCCTGCCAGATTGCCTGAGAACAACAATGCTGAGAAGAGATCCAAAGGAAGGAAACATCCATGGATGCTGTTAATCTGCTGCCACTCGGTACACTAAGTTTGCCATCTAAGCTGCTGTATATACTCACCCTGTGCATGTTGAATCTTGAGGTCTTTTGTCGATAGCAACTAGTAGTAAAACTGTAAAAGAATGGCTATGCTCTTGTATTGCATCGGTCTACATCTGCAGCTGCAACTAAAGCTCCCTATTTTTGTGTAGATAGTTCATGCAGTTAAGAATGTTTGATATGAGCTGACACTGCAGAACCGTGTTGCTGTACAGATGTTTTGGATCAGTGCGAATTTGGTTCGTGGCGAGTGGCAACCATGGTTTATATTGCAGCTAGGTTTTCACTTTTCACGTGAAACCACTGTGGATCGGTTTGCGAAAGCCGAGTGGTTTTAGGGTACATTTGGTTGGAATTTTTTAATCAACTTCTCGTCTGAAAAATCTAAAAGTAAGATCAAACAGCTCAACCTAGCAATCCAGCAACTCAAATTCATAAAAAAGACTAGATTATTGAAGTGCAAATGAAAATTGTCCATACCCATATTGCACAGATTATTAACCTTACAATTGAACATAAAGAAGTTGACAAGTACTTACCATATCTTATATAAGTATTGGTTTATGCCTGCTTTCACGGCTCTTTTTTCAAAATCTATAGCTAAACCAAGTACACCCTTGTGGTTTTTGTATAAGATCAATGAAAGTCGTAGAGCTTCTGTCGATAGTTATATCGAAGAGCTTTGTCGACATTTCAAATATCGACAGAGGTCTAGTTTTGTAATTTTTCAGCTATCCAGAATTTCAATTTTTAAAAAATATTTATAAAAAATTCTGAGTTTTTACTATTTTTTTTACGATAGTTGGAATTGGAGAAATTTCAAGGGAAGCAGTAGGGATGAAAGCGGAGCGGATAATATCCGCTCCAATCCACTCTGAATCCGGTCAGATAGAAGATATGGTAACAATTTTTTGAAAATCTGGTGGATCCAGATCCGGATTTTTTCATGTGGATACGGATACAGATACGGTATCGGTAAAATCCAACGGATTCGGATTATCCGATAATTGGTGCGGATTATCCGAACGAGTGAAAATTAGATAATCCGAATTTTTTTGGGCCAGCCCAATATATTTCTGTAGCCCAGGTTGTAGAAACAGTAAAAAACTCAAACTGATCATTGTGTTGCCTACATTGCAAGTTAAAATTACGTTGTTTGTTTGACTAGTAAAAATGACTAAGTCGATTTTTCAATTGTGTTGCCGCATTTCATTTGATTTGATCTTTAATTGTGTCTCTGTAAGACTAAGTTGGATTTGTAACTGAAATCAATGTATGTTTTCATCTTTTTATGTTTGATGTTTCTTCATGCAAGTTCTATATTTCAACGATCTATAGTAATTAATTTGCTAATCTTGTGTGAGTGGAGATTTCCAGTGAAAAACGATAGTCTGAGTGAAAAAAATATCTTTTGAGTATCATTTCTAGAGGTTTCTAAAATATAAGGCAAATAATTTTTTTACACAATCTTCAATGGTGATGTAAGCATTATGGTGTATATTTGTATGATTGGCTATAAGCATATTGATATTATATTATGTATTCTCATGATCGTTCACGTTGTTGTATTATCCGATAGTTTTAATCTATTTCTGACCCGAGTCCGCTCCGACTCCGCACCGATTCCTATATCCGAAACAATCTGTTTTGTATCTATATCCGTTTAATATTCGTATCGAATCCAAATCCACGATATAAAAATAGTATATGATACGGTATGAGTATTATCCATCTAAATCCGATCGGCTTTCACCAAGCAGTGATTTTGGGGGTCTCCGAGGCCCATCTGCGCGAAATGGCAGCAGAGGCCCATCACATCGCAGCGAGCCCACAGTCTAGGGTTGTCGCGCTGCGATAAGTACCCCCTCGAGAGGCCGCCGCCGTCCCGCCGACGCCGCCGCCGTCGCCGCTCGCTCGCTTTGTCGCAGGGTTTTGCTAAGGTACAGTACGCTCCGTTCTCGCTGCCGTGTGATTTTCTGGGACGTTCTCGACCTCGTCGCTCTAACGTGCTGCTCCCATCGTTCTCCGCGGCGTGCAGATGGCGGTGCCGCTGCTGGCGAGGAAGATCGTGAAGAAGCGGGTGAAGCAGTTCAAGAGGCCGCACAGCGACCGCTACAAGTGCCTCAAGGTTCGCAACTCGTCTCCTCCACAACCCCTCGCCGGTGGCGCGCAGACGCCCTTCCTGCGCGCGGGGTGTAGGTAGTGGTTTATTGCGCGCTGTTTTAGCTCATTACTACTAATCTCTCGCAGGACTTGCCAAGTTGCCATTCTAGGTAAGGATGATACAGATTGGAGCGATGTGTGCAACTATGATCATCTGATGGGTAGGCAATTTTTATGCCTTGGATTTATTAGTTGTTACTGTGGCTTAGGCAATGGGACTCTCAAATGACATGAGCATTTGATGTGTAGCTTTAGAATTGTGCTGTCTTGCAGTTGCTTGTGGCAGGAAAAAAATAATATTGAGTAAAATGATCATATTTTGCAGATTCAGTCGTCTAGATGTGAAGCTTTCTTGTTCCACTTTGCACATTGATGCACCTTCCGTTTAACATAAACTTTGAGTTGGATAAGCATTTTTTTTCATGTTCTGAAGGAAAGGAAATGATGGCTTTGTAAAAGGTCTGAGTAAGAAAACATTTTCTTGAGTGAACATTGGGGTAAAGGAAGAGGGCCCTAGCTCTTGCACAAGTATAGCAATGTGGCTCTCGCAACCTCTTCGACAGCAATTGCTTCATGTCTTCATGAAGTGGGCTGGATAAAAAGGCGTGGGTGTCATTCTGAAGATGAATGCTTGCCTAGACTTCGCCCAACATTTTTTACCCAATGATCGCTTAAGAAAATCCTGTTTTCTTCATATGATAAAATCCTTATGTCTGATCCTTTCAATGAAACAACTTTTTTTTGCAATTGCATATGTTAGTGTGCCAGGTGCCAACTTCTCGAGTGTAATATTAAGTTCTTAAGCTCTTATTTGGATATACTCCCCAGAGTAGAATAATTGTTTCAGTCTGTAGCATGCATTTTTCTCTTTCTAAAAAAAGTAGCATGCAGTTACGGTGTTCATTATTTGTTGTAACACATCATGTACACAGTGTAACACTCACAGTTTTTTAATGATCCTTTCTAGAACCAAATGGGCAGCTGCTTCTAACTTTACTCGTGTATTTAACGGGCACTGAATGATGGATGTGTGATAGGGTCCATGAGAAATATAGCCTAGATGCTTTTGGGACTTTTGACATGCGGATGATTTGTTTCTACTTGAATACACTTCTCCATTTTGTCATTATTTGTGCTGTCTTGTGCTTAGACTTTAGCATTTGCACTTCTCTCTATCTAGCCAAGTTGGCACAGGCCAAAGGGTATTGACTCCTGTGTGAGGAGAAAGTTCAAGGGATGCACCTTGATGCCCAACGTTGGATATGGTTCTGACAAGAAGACAAGGCACTACCTTCCCAACAAGTTCAAGAAGTTTGTGGTGCACAATGTCTCCGAGCTGGAGTTGCTTATGATCCACAACAGGTAACACATGTTACATATTGACTTTAGTGGGCGATGTTGAGAAAAAGTGTATGACTATGTTGTTCACTCATGCAAACCTTGCTAATGGTTAGATTAATTCTGGTTATTGCACATTTCTTGCAAACAGGACATATTGCGCTGAGATCGCCCACAACGTTTCTACGAGGAAGCGCAAGGAGATTGGGGAGCGTGCTGCACAACTTGATATCGTGGTCACAAACAAGCTTACCAGGCTTCGTAGCCAGGAGGATGAGTAGATCATTACTCAGTCAGCTGTTTTTGGTCGCGTTGTCTGTAGGAAACCACCTTGCCTTGAGAGGAGTTTTCACTTAATCTCTGTGTTAGTTTTCTTATATGAACGTCCTGTCACTGCCACCAATGAGTCGCTTCCCTGTGCAAACCAGTGGTTACACTGATATCGACCTTCAGATGAGAAACATGAGCTTGTCTAGTGAAAATGGCATGCCTTGGGCGCTTTATGAGTTTACTGCCATCTTGTTGGGAGTCTCAGAGCCAGATGCGTTGATTTCGAATGTTTGCTGTTTGTTTTGCTGCCCTAAAACAGGGATGATAATCCTCATGCAGTCATAGGTGATGGTTGGAACATGAAAAATCGTCGATGGGCCTACATAATCCACTGTAACCAATCCTTTCCGGTGTTATTGAGACGTTGTACGATGCTTTGATTCTGCAGATGTGAACCTTTCCGGTGTTATTGAGATGTTGTATGATGCTTTGATTCTGCAGATCTGAACATGTGTAATTTCGATTAAAGGAAAAAAATGGTTTAATCCTCCTGATTAAATAAAGTTGTCCTGCTCCTTTCCTCTATACTCTGTTTCACATTCAATTCAAATTTATCTAACTTTGAATAGGTTTAAAAATATATTAATATTTATAATATCAAATAAATACATTATTAAAATATATGATACGGTGTATTTAACTAAACTAATTTGAAACTAATTTGATGTTATAGTTGTTGATATATTTTTTTTCATAAAATTGATAAAAGTTAGAAAAAAATGATTTATAAAAAAGTTGAACGAATTATAATATGAAACAAATTGAATAGTTTTGTGCTGTTCATATCAACTTAGCTTAGAAAAGAGCAAAAAAAAATGAAGAAAAAACAGCTTAAAATTTCAGATGGTCCCAAAGGCCAAAACCCAAATCCAAGAACAGCCCGATACAAAAGGCCGAGCTGCTGCTCCAGAAAGGCATAAACAGTTACACAACGGCCTCGTCCCTCACAAGCCGAAGCAAAAAAATCCCAGGAGAAATCGCAGCAGCCGCAGCCATGGCGAAGCCGCAGCTTCTTCTGGTCGTCGCAGTCGCCTCCGCCGCCGCGCTGCTGCTCGTCGGTATGTAGGGTCGCCCCGGCCTCGATCTAGATTCTACATGGGGGCGCCCCCACGCGGCGACCCCTCTGATCCCGATCTGACTCCTCGTCTTGCAGCCTCCGCCAAGAAATCCGGCGACGTGACGGAGCTCCAGATCGGCGTTAAGGTAGCCATTCTCCGTGCTCTTGGCTCTATTACCAAGTGTGCATTTTCTACACTCAAAACTGTATCTTCTCTCACTGCCTCCCTGGCCTGGCGAGCTGCTGGATCGGCTCAACTCGAGCGATGCCAGAATTGCTGGTTTATAATTCTGAATTTTATCGGGTTCGAGGCATGCGGCATGCCTCGCATGTTAGATCATATCGTCTGTATAAAACTATTTGGACGGACTTAGGTTTGGGGAAACTGTTTTGCGGGGGGTAGGGTCTGCGAGATTGCCTGATTCACATTTGAATCTGTAGTTTTCCCATTGGAATGAAAAACGCGCTGAAGAAAGCAGGAAATTGAGGCACTTTTGTGGAATTGATTGGGCAGCTGTTACGCTGATTTTATAAGTGTCAAGATCGTGACTTCCTAAGGTTTTCCTTCAGGAAATTCAACATTTTATCTGTGTTTCCTGTACACTTTGATTTCTATCAGAATTATCTAATGGTTAAATGAATCTTTGCATGGATAGTAGTAGTTTTGGGGTTTTTAGTGTCCTTTGTTCAAATATACTGTTTTCAGTCGAGTAAAACTAGTTAACAAATCTTAGGAGGATATTTTCAGAATCATATTTTGAAAATGCCTTGTCATGGAAAGCATCATGGGGGTTGATAAGAATGTGCCTAGTACCTTGTGTAAGCGTAACATTGGAATTGGTACCGCATTGGTCCAAAATATGTGTTTGTATTTATTTGGATGCTCTGGAGAAAACACTGCTTTTTGTAAAACTAATGGCTCTTCCAATATGGATCTAAAAATGAACTGGCATATAGAAGTAGATAATACGCAAATCATATGCTACCTTCACTTTTATCTATTAATTTTATTGGGCTCACATATTGGTGTTCTGACCTTGTTATCACTTTTCAGCACAAACCAGAATCCTGCAACATTCAAGCTCACAAAGGTGACAGAGTTAAAGTTCACTACCGTGTAAGTTTGATTTTCTGCTGTATGGCCAGGTTCTTGTTTTTTTTTTTTGCAACAAATGGATAATGACTTGGACAATGTAAGAATGCTTACCCCTTTCTTTGATAACTTGGAATACCTAGATTTTTTTTTCAAATCTTTGCTCCACTTGGTACTAGCTTGCATGCAGCATGTGTTTGTCTTTGCCCTTTCTACTTGTCAAAATATTACCTATAGTAACAACTGATTCTTTTTTTCTTTTGATTTATGAAGTCTGTGGTTCACTTGTCCTCTGTCACTTATTTACAGGGAAAACTTACTGATGGAACAGTTTTTGATTCTAGCTATGAAAGGGGTGACCCAATTGAATTTGAGTTGGGCACAGGCCAAGTGATCAAAGGTAAATTAGTAATGGGCCCAATTGATAGCTAGCTAATCATTTAATTTTGATGCTGTTCAAATTTGTATGCTTCATTGTCTATCTAAAAATTTATGTACTCCACTTTGTAGGATGGGATCAGGGGCTTTTGGGCATGTGCGTTGGTGAGAAGAGGAAGCTGAAGATCCCTTCAAAGCTCGGCTATGGAGCGCAAGGGTCACCACCAACCATTCCTGGTATGTCATTTGTACTCCTTGTCTCTCGAGTTCACGCTGCCTTCAAGTTAGAGTAGAGCCTTTTCAAGAGAATGTGTATAATAGTTAACATGCAATAGCAATAGTGACATTGTCTGAGCGAACTTCTGCAATGCTATATTTTTTCTAGACAGGATGTCTTCACTTCAGACATCTGATCCAGTCTTACCATCTTTCGATCTGCAGGTGGAGCTACTCTCATTTTCGACACCGAGCTTGTTGCCGTCAATGGTGAGCCAGCCAGCAAATCAGACGAGGACGATGATGGCAGCAAACTTTAGATAGGCAGGACAGTTGGCCATCTTACACATCAAAACAAAGTCTAGTTGTTGAATCAAATAGATGAATGCGTGGAACATGTACTTGAGTAGTGCAAATGTAACGCTTTTTCACGGTCCCATAGAGAGTTGAACCTTTTTTTTTGTCATAACCTTTCTGCTGTTTTATAACATAAGGCCCCATCCAGCTATTTTCCTTCCTGAACAATTGCCCTATTTATAATGCATCTTTTGCTTGTATTACGCCCTCTTATTTGTTGAGAGATTTGATAATTTGTCACTGTCAAGAAGTGATTTCGTATTTTTACTTCATACTCATTCATCCACTGCTTATTTCCCCATTGATGCTGACAAAAATCTGCAGACCTGATTCAACTTTGCATCACCTGCCATCGCAACGTGTAGCTCTTCAGAGCTGAAATCCCATATCATATGCAAACTTAAATCCACGACATTTCAAGTTTTCAACCGAGAGACACTTGAACAAAACAATCAAAACAATAACGCTGAATTGCAATTGTAGGTTTCACCAAGATATTCACATCAAAGTGAAGCAAAAAAATTCTATGATTTTTTTTGCTTTTTCTTCAGTCTACTGTACTATTGTTCGTCCCGGTGAAATTCAACTTGCCTTCCGGTTAACCGTTAAATTAATACGTGAATTAATTAAATAATAGATATTAAAAAGTTAATAAATATCTGGGAAGAATCTGCCTAGCATTGTTAATACATGAATTAATTAAATATTATCAAGTTAATAGATAGCTTGGAAAAAATTGTCTAGCATTATTAATTCATAAATTAACTAAATGTTATAAAGTTAATGAATACTCCAGCTTGGGAAAAGTCGTCTAGCATTATTAATACATGATTTAATTAAATATTATAAAGTTAATGAATAGCTTGAAAATGTTATCTAATCAATGTCACATCTCCAAGCAAAATCTGGGCCAAGTTGAATGCGAATCTTAGTTGGGCTTGGGCCTTTCAAATCCTAAGGGCCCAATACAACTCACGTGGGCCTATGGGCTTCCACGTCTAGGGTTCGGAGGTATAAGAAATCTTCTTCTCTCCTCCCGCCGCCGCCACCGCCACCGCTGCCACCGCCGCCTCGCCGCCAAGCCGAAGCTGCTCCGACCGGTCGAAAGTACCAACGACTTGTCGCAGGTTCTTGTGCCTCGTTGCTTGCGCTGTTCAGTTGGCGTCGTTCTCACGTCCGTCCTGCAACTGCGCCCCCTCCCCGTCGTCGGTTTCGGCGGTGCAGATGGCGGTGCCGCTGCTGACGAGGAAGATCGTGAAGAAGCGGGTCAAGCAATTCAAGAGGCCACACAGCGACCGCTACAAGTGCCTCAAGGTAGCTCGTCGTTTGCTTTGTTGCGGCGTGATTTCATTGTGGTTTTCACCATTTTGCTCCTGGGATCCCGTTGCCTGCTCGATTGCTAGCTCCTCCTGCAAGCCCTTAGATTTGTTGGTTCGTTGCAAGGTAGCCTGGTGGTTGTTGCACGTGTAGCAAGCATATAGGTGAGAATTTGTGGTGCAATAAACTGTAATGCGTTCTGTTCATTCACTCGTTCAGGCATGTAAGCATTCGTGTTCGTCAGGAAGAATAATTCAATCCGTATATTGCATTGTGATAGTTCATAGTTGCAAGAAACTTTCCATACAACTGTGGATGTGTAAGTTGTAGGTAGCCCTTGTTGCACGCCTTGCCACACGAGCTCAATACCAGACTGTGTATATTGAGCTCCACTTCGAACTCACATGGTAGTGTAGTGCACAAAATATGAATTTAGATAGCCTTGTCTTTGCCCAAAAGTTCCATGTAGCACCGAATTGTAGTATGTATTTTTTTTCCAGATAGATTGTCTTGAAGCTATGGAGAATTGGAGATTTGTTTAGGTATACTTTACACCATATCTGTGTGCTTACATAATATGTGCTATGCAAGTAGAAGGATTCAGTACACTTGATCATCGACATGCCATAGCTAGTTTTCTGTTTTGTGTTACATTTTCTTCATCATGTTTTGGTGTTCTTTTTCTCAATACCTTTCATGCTATTTTCGCTGAAGCAGCTATCTGATGCATAATAATTTACTTCTACTGTTGTGTGTAGCCAAGCTGGCGCAGGCCAAAGGGTATCGACTCACGTGTCAGGAGGAAGTTCAAGGGATGCACCTTGATGCCCAATATTGGATATGGTTCTGACAAGAAGACCAGGCATTACCTGCCCAACAAGTTCAAGAAGTTTGTGGTGCACAATGTCTCAGAGCTGGAGCTGCTTATGATGCACAACAGGTATACAATTCTGATCACCATCACACTGACTGATTCTGAGAGCTGCAGCTGTTTTCCTAAGGGCCTGTTTGTTTCAGCTTCTGCCAACTGCAACTACTTCTAGAATCTGAAGCTGAAACAAACGGTCTAGGTTCTGGACTCAGATTGTGAGAATCAGTAGCTACATAATCTAGAAATGAACTAGAATCCAAAAGCTAGAAAACACTAACTTCTCCAGATTCTTACTAGCTAGATACTCAGACTAGCTAGCTACTGAGAATCTCTAGCTGTCAGAAGCTGAAACAAACAGGCTCAAAGTTTGGTGCTCTGTTGAGTTTCTCTATCAAGTATTTGCTAATACTAGCATTTTCTGCAAACAGGATGTACTGTGCTGAAATTGCACATAATGTGTCGACAAAGAAGCGGAAGGAGATAGTGGAGCGTGCTGCACAGCTTGACATTGTTGTCACCAACAAGCTTGCCAGGCTTCGCAGCCAGGAGGATGAGTAGTTTTGGACTGAGTTTGCCTGTAGTAGACTTGCACATCAGGAATATTGTTCGACCTTTCTGTTTCCATCAGGAAGTGGATAATCTTAAGCATTTTGCTATCTGGAATTATTTGATTGTGGCATGCATGAATTGTCATGTTACTATCCCAAGTTTAGCAACTTTGATGTGAAAGAAAAATGTCCTTGTGTAATGACTGTGGAAACATATGCTTATATAGTTCTATGAACGCCCTGTCACTTTTCTCTTCTTTTGCAATTATTTGCTGTGGAAAGCATATGATTATCTGTATGGGTGCTGCAATTTAGGATTTATGACGCCTGTTGTTTTGCACTACGGAATATTTTCATATTCTGGTTAATGTTTCTACCTGCAAACTGGAAATTGGGATGTGCATTGTCACCTGAAATTTCCACCCAGTCTATCAGCATGCGTTTAAATGTCAGATAGCCGTAACATGCAATGCTGCATGTTCAGTTTTCGAGCTCCATGTCATGCTGAAATGCCCAATTGATTCATCCCTGTCATTACAGTCATCATCTGGTTGTCACATTGGCGATTCTATGATGTCACTCTACCATGCTTGTACTCTATTCATGTGTTCAGTAACCTTGGAGTGTTTTGCAAAGAAAAGTAGCCTTCTCCCCGTTCATGTGTTCAGGACTTGTACTCTATTCCAGCAGCAGCCAATCCAGAAGATCAGAACTCGTGTAAATCAAGTCTCTTGCTCTCCATTCTCCAACTCTTCAACCTTGCAGTAGCGTGTGACCATGACAAGACGTCAAGACCTGATTTTTTTTTGGTATCTTGGCCTCAACTGCCTGCACCACATTTCGGACAGAGAAAGGCACATAGGACCTGGAAATGCAGAAGTAGCAGTCTCTTGTGCTGTTAGCTCAGATCCACCAAACTATCAAACTGTTGGTTCAGATCCAACAACATGTAAACCAGCAGCAATGGCAGAATTAAGAGGGAGCAGACCTGATGAAGAAACCAGTGCTGATTTTTTTATATGGCAAGGCAACCAGTTTGGTAGTAACATACCACTGCAGATATGATATGATGAACCATTTGCTGCAGAAGGTCCTGTTCTGTCTGCCACAACTTGCACAAGCAGGAAGTTGCATTTTGCCATTTTGCAAGACCTGCCATAATTTGTCCTCCCCTTCCCTTCTGAATCTGGAACAGTTGAGCACTGAACCTGACCCTCTCTGCAAGGCCATTGGATTAAAAAAGCCTCAAGGGCAGCACTGGGATATACCATTACACGGTTAGTTAGTCAATCCTAATGAATGATTAGCCATCCTAATACTAGTATACTATACTACCTGTGACTGTCAATTCATAAGCTAGCTAATTATGCTGCCGTGTTTCTTTCACCTCACCAGCTAGTGCTTGTCCAATTTGCAGTTGATGCTGTTGCTGGCCAGCTAGTGGGTCTCGGGCACCAACCACTAGCGCCTCTTGCATTACAGGTAACAATGAATTCAGCAACCAGCTTACCACTACTTCTGTCAAGCTGGTTCAGAAATCTGATCGACTCCTGATGACTTCAGAGCTCGCTCGCATGATCGTTTTCTTTTTCCTTTCGTTGATTAACTGACGCCATGGTGCATGTGACTCTCGCAGCTGCATCGAGGCTGATCTGATTAAGAGTACGATGCATGCAATTAGCTGAACATACATGCTGCCACAAAAGTCTTTCCTTAGCCAACAGGGTAGCAAATCCACTGCATTTGCTAATCTGCTCTGCACTGGATGCTGCTGTTTACTTGGAGGTGCTCCTGTGCCATTCTTGTCTCCTCTGGAGAAAGTGAAAGTGTACTCTCAGTCTCAGGAATGTATTGATTAAGGTTTTAATTACGAGAAGAACAAGTTTTACGGTGCATCAAGGGTACCAGGGTACCTTCAATTAAGTAATCATCACTGTGATCACTTCAAGGTGTAGATATCCCTACAATCTTACAGCCACAAAGCATCTTGTTTTTTGAACAGAATGACAGGAGCTCTGTATAATGCATTAAAGAAGGCAAGAAAAAAAATTTCACCAGGATAAAGAAAAGAGAGGAGGGAGGAGAAACAAAGGAAGAAAACAAGACATATTATATTAGAAACGCTCTCTCTTTGTACAAAGTCTTCTTTCATCTTAAAGACTAATCCTTTGGACGGATAGGATACTCTGGTATTGAAAAATACATCTAATTCGCTTCTTTCAAATAGACTAATACATGAAAATCACAGTGCCGCTGCTTTGCTTGTGCAATTGGTCTATTTCTCGGGACAGAGCACGTACTTTATTAAAAATGGATCCATGCATGCATGTACGGTGCATAATGCCCCAAAACGATTTCTTTTCTCTGAAGAAAATACTAGCACCGCATCAACTTGCACAGTTGCACTGCAGTGCAGTCTGTGCAGATCCAGCTAACTACTTGACGATCCCTGATTCGCATATGTGTCAGGTCCAATTTTTATATACGCAGAAATCTTCCAAAATCTGCAGCAGTGCAGGAAGGACGCACTGAACATTGCAAGCACAAATTTGACGACCACAGAATGGCCACGGCCGCATTTGTTTTGTTTACTTATGCGTGTACTGTTCATCGCCGGAGATGGCACAGGTCAACTTCGGCTTCGCCTGCTTGTTGAATTGAATTTGCCATTGCATGATTGATCACTGCTGCAGGCTGCGGCTTGGTACTGTTCAGATAAGAGTTGCTCGGGGTGATTAATTTTTCAGTAATTATTAAATTTGCACTATAATTTATTTTTTCTAATTGATAAATAATTATTAAATTTTACTGTAATAGTTTTGTTCCTAATAAATGGAATGTAATCCCTACATTATTCACAACCACTGGCGGATTAAACACATGATATCACATTTAAGTGTAGGGCCTTAGCCATTAGGCTACAAAATATTTTTTAGTTTTAAATACTAGTATATACTTCACTCTATCGTTATACATGTATGCTTATAGGGGACCTTATGATTTTGGGGTGTTGCACCGCCGGCCCCACTCAGGGCCGGCCCTGTTGCTGTTAAGAGAAATGAAGTGAAGGGTTTTGGGCAGCAGAATTTCTATCTCGAAGCTTGCTCATGTGTTTATCTGAAATGATCTGCTTAGAGTACACTGTTAGGCGGGTGATGTTCAGAACACTGTAGTTATAAGATTAAATTATAAAATCCAAATAATGCTACAACTTTTTAGAAAAATGGAGTGTTGGTTGGTTTTTCGGGTTTGGATTAACTCATCTTGATCTTAATTTAATTAAAGATAAACATTACCATAATCGGTGGTAACTAGAATCCTACTTCGATATGCCCTGAAGCCCACCAGTAAAAAAAAAGAAAATGTCTGCTTTCTATCTTAATCCAATAATTTCACTAGAGCCTAATGATCTAAGCGAGCTTAGAATTAGTTTAGTAAACCAGGATCTTAATCTATCAAACTAGCTCTAGCTCTTAATATGGCTATTTCGATACTCTGTCTTTAACTTGCCCTAAAAATTCATGCGGCAAGGAGAAGAGAAAAGATTGAAGGTGATGACTTCGCAAAACAGTTAGTTGATTTATTTCCGCTTATTAAATTAGTCTAAGACTGAATACTGTAATTAATCTCTAATACGAAGAAACAAGCAAACTTACTTAGAACACTAGAATTCTGCTCATTTGTCACGAAATCTAGACTGTTTTTCAGGAGTATGTTTCAGACAGACTCCTCTAGAACGAACAAAATAGTCTGCAGAGAATTTATTAATGGGGTTGAGAGTTGAGACAACGTGCTTAGATGAACTCAACTCAACTCAACCCAACCCAAATGTAAACCCTCGGAGCAGATCACTGCTTGTCTGGTTAGCAGTTATCAGTTAATCTCCTCTTCAACTAAAGAAAAAATGGTCATCAGTTATGACAGCGGAAATTCCGGGAGGATGCCGCCGCGACGCCGGGCAAAAATCCGTTCTTTCTTCCAGCTTGCTCACTCACGGCCAAGGCCACAGCCACACGCACCGCCACTCACCTCGCCGCCTCGCCTTTGACCCCTCGCGGCGAGCTGCGACTGCGTGCGAGCGAGAGCGAGGCAGTAAACTCCAGCAGTAACCCACCGCCGCAAGCATCCGCGCCGCGCCGCGCCCCGCCTCGCCGTGTGTATATAAATCGAACCCGCGGGCCAGTCGCTCCCCACTCTTGCACCTACCGGCAAGGCCTCGCGCTCGCGCTTTCCCCAAATCCACTCCTTGACCTGCTTGCTGCTGCGGTTGCCTTGCTTCTCGCGCAATTCTTGGGCGGTTTCTTTGTGGGGGGTCGACCGGGATGGACAGCAACTACGTTGCCGGGTTGCTGATGAGCGCCGCCGCGGCT
>KE372660.1:252373-262955 GCA_000418225.1 Zizania latifolia
GGCTCGCGGGAGGGGTCCTCGGTGTCCGACCCGGCGTGGGCGCACGCTGGGGATGTCAATGCAAGGAAGAGGAAGGCGCCGGCGAGTGCTAGCGCTGGCAACAGTGGCAAGGGCAAGGAAGCTTTTCTGAACGGCAGCAGCAGCAGCCCTTGCAAGGTGGGGAGCTACAGCTTCGCCGGGCGCCGGCGGAATCCTGCCATGGAGTGGCTAACTTGCTGCTGTTCTTGCTACGTCGCTCTCGTGCTGAAGATGTTGGCCGATTTTGGTTTGCAGGTGGGAGAGGCGAAGGGGCCGGACCCGAAGAAATGCAAAATGGAGGTGAATCCCAAGGTGGAGGAAGTGGTGAGCGATGGCTCGGTGGGAGACAGAGGGCAGAAGCAGCGCAAAGGGAAGAACTCCAAGCCGGCCGTTGAGCCTCCCAAGGACTACGTTCATGTCCGGGCAAGGCGAGGTCAGGCAACGGATAGTCACAGCCTTGCAGAGAGGGTAACACACTGAAATTTCACTTGTTGCTGTCATTTTGAGCTTCTGATATAGTATACAGCTGTTAATTTTGGGGGTGGAGTGGAAATTCACTGTTCTTTGTGGTTTAATAGGTTAGAAGAGAGAAGATTAGCCAGAGGATGAAACTGCTTCAGGACCTGGTGCCTGGATGCAATAAGGTATCATAGGATTCCTGAGCGACAAACTGTCGTGCTGAAGTTTCAGATGGTACCGATACGTTTGCTAATTTGAAGAAATTCCCTGTGTAGGTGGTTGGCAAGGCACTCATGCTTGATGAGATTATAAACTACGTGCAATCGCTGCAGCAGCAAGTCGAGGTTAGGACGCCGCCAAGATTTGGTTGTGTCAACTGGTCAGATTTGAAATTCTAATACTAACTTTTTATTACCCTTTCAGTTCCTGTCCATGAAGCTTACAACTGTGAATCCGCAACTTGACTTAGGCATCCTGTCTACAGTCTTACAGAAAGATGTGAGCTTGAATTATCTTATTTCGCCTTCTTCCGGTCTATTAACAATCTTATTTGCCTCTAACATGTAATTTCCTTTGTAAATTCAGATGTATCAAGCTTGTGGCCCTTCATTGAGTTCTGTATTTCCGTTGGAAAGTGCTGGTGCAGCTTTTCCATTCTGTGACCAAGCAGATCTTTTTCAGTCCTTTGGTCCGGGTACTATGGAAAACCAATGTACCCTAGATCTGGTAAACATGGTTCTACCCCACACAGACACACCACAATATGCTTTTCAGAAGCAGGTGATCGTTGTGGACAAAACTTCCAATCTACATAATAAATGGAGGTAATATGCATATTATTTTAACACTGTTGCCCTTCTCTTTTTTTCAGCAAAGGGATTTCTGGGAGAATAGTGCTTTCCCTTACAACAATGATCACAGCCAGGAGGATGGGGTTTCAGCACCTAATTTTGATGGTTTGTATAATTGATGATGGTTCACTTGTATTGCATGCTTTGTTAAGTATGATAGACTAATAGCCTGTATGGTTCAATTGACACAGGTCAGTTACAAGCAGCAGATCATACAGAGATTGAGTTCTAGAGGATCAGTGATAACTGCCAAGGATTGTACATAGAAAGCATGAAACCTATGGCAAGTGAAGCTCCTTAGCTAACAGTCTTCAAAATTTAGACCTGAGGGAACTGATTCATTTTTAATATGCTGGATGTACGGCTACTTGATTCTTCGCATATTTACAAGATGATATGATCTACAAAATAGTAGGTTATGTACTAGATATGGTGCAAATATTACAAGCACCATTTCTCCTAAATATGTAAGAGCTGGTTGGCATTGTGATAATACCATGTACTGTTGGTTTTTGTCTTGAAATGAAAAGTATGTGATATTTCAACATGTCACTGATGCTTCTGCTCCACTTGATAAAAGGCCTTTGTTCAGATTATACTAAAAGCTGAAGAGTGATTTGCGGAAATCGAGTTACCATAAATATTACTTCATCTGTCCCATAATATTACAACCTAGGATCAGATTTGACATAATATAGTATAATGAATTTGCACAGTGTTACTGTTCATATTCATTGTAATATGTTGTGTCAAATTCGGTCGGTCTGAGGAGAGAGTACTTAAGTTCTCTCTTAAAAAAAGAAAGATTGTTACTGAAGTAGTTCAGCTGATGCTAGCCTGCAAACCTGCAGTTGTCGAAAAGTACAAAACTTGATTTCGAATTGGTGGAGAAAGCTGAATTTAATCTCACGACGAACAGCCAGCACATCTCGTTTTCAGCCAGCTCACGTCTCGAATTCACGTACGTAGGGCAAATGGTTGTAATCGATTCATCATCTTTCATGACTTACTTACGTAGAAACAAATCGGCCGTCGTTGTCTCTCAAGTTCGGCAGGTTAGCCGTCGCTTTTTTTCTCTCTCGCTGCTTGCTGGATCTCATTTCGTGGCACTGAAGCTGAACTGTGCTGCTGTCATCAGTGCCTCAACTGAATCATGCTCAGCTCTGACGAAAATATCACTGTGCATTTTCTACTTGCTCCATCCGTCCTGGAGCAAAACGAAAGCATTAGATGTAATTACTAATTTCCATCTTGCATTCTTGCTTCATTTTACTCGATAGTAATTAATCCAGGGTTGCACCACCGAAAGTCTTGTGGTGTCAGCATCAGGTTCAGGCTCAGCTGTCTCCCTGTTCCTGTGCCTAATTTATACGTGTAACTTGAAAAGAGTGGTGCAATTCTTACTGATTCTGTAGTTAGGTTTCCTGTCTCTCTCAGCTCTGTTTCTTGCTCTCCTGGAGAAATACATTCAATCTGTGCTACTGTTGTGAAATTTGTCCTCTCTGAAGAATGCCCAGGCTGTTGAAAACTGATGGTTAGATGAGATGGTATACAGCTCATGACAAGATCCTATGCAATATCAGTACTGGAAATGCATAATGGTAACACTGTATCAATGACTTCAAGATTGAAGCCCTCTCTTACAAGAATACCTTGATGTGATGCTCAAAGAAGCCAGTTGTCCAAGTTTTGTAGAACAGTGAAAGATTTCTGATCTGCCTGCAAACCAGTATATACTTGCATAAGCAATAGCTAACTGAAATTTGCTCTAATTTCAGTCAGTGTTCACATCCAAAGCTCATAGTTCAGCACAATTCCAGTAGAAATTGTGTCACTTTCAACTGGTTAATATTCCATGTCCAGTGACCATCTCTATTTACCATGCTTCACTGATATTAATTAACTAGACCTGCCTACTTAAGTTTGGTCATTTTCCACTTTATATCTGTCATCATCTGCCACATTTGGTCATATTAGGCTTGCTCTGATCAGAAAGCTATCAATAGAGTCTGCACACTGCATTCCACTCTAGCTGCAAAGCAGTTTGGATCATCACTGAGACACTGTTCAAGGAGCATCCTCCTCAGCTCAATTACCAACTGCATGCATTTGCTCATCACCAAATACAGGCCCATGCCCCCCATTAATTGGTGAATAAGAAGCCATCACAATTCACAGCGTCAGGCTGCACCGGGCATCACCATCGCCCTGACAAATTTGCCGATCATCATGCGATGCCCTCGATCCAAATATATACCCATAGCTACACTCATTTTAAAGGAAACAAGCGGCGACAACATCAGTGACTCCGATGGCGCCGTCTATTTGTAGTTTTTATAGATTGCTCTTTAGCATTATTTAACACTAAAAAATATAAATAAATCGTCACTGTATAATCAAAACAAACATAGGTGGATTAAAGCCTGGCCACCTTGAGCCAGTGATCAGGCTCAGGTTCACCTAGTAATAGATCATTTGTTACTCTAGTCAAAAAAAAGTTACTCTGATCTAAAAAAAATTATATGGGCCAGGGCCATAAACTCTGTTCTGTAAAGCTATCCTCCGATACCTGTCATGTGGACAAGAAGATCCGATGAAGGTAAAGCCGACACTGTAAGGCCGGTGGCACGGGGCGACACAGCCGACGGGAGCAGCACGGTAGCAGCGAGAGGCCGCGAGGGTGGGCAGCGGCGCGGCGCGGTCGGTGGGAGCAGCGTGGTGGCGGCCCTCATCTTGGCGGCTGCTCTAGATTAGCGTGGCGGTGGCCCTCGTCTCGGCCTCGCGCCACCCACGGCCCCGTGCCCTCCCGTCGCCACCGCGCTGCTCCCACTAGCCACGCTGCCGCTCGTTGCCGCCACGCTGCTCCCGTCGGTCACGCCGCCATGTGCCGTTGGAATCCCGGCTGGACCACACCAGCCACCCCGCCCCGCGCCATCGGCCTTCTTGCTTCAGCTTCATCTCTATCGAATCTTCTTCTTGTCCACGTGACAGGTATCGGAGGAGGGCCTCACAAGACAGAGTTTAGGGTCTTGTCATAAAAATTTTCTGGTCTACTCTAGTTCATGTATATTTGTTTTTACTTGTTATCCGTTATTAGATGTGCAAGTACAACATATATTCTATAGAAATAGATTTCATTTACCAGCATCAATTGCGCTTTCGCGAACGTCGCTGCCTGCGAGTCACAAACCCTAGCATGCAATCATGGCGGAATGCATGGTACGGTCCCGGGTGTTTGGTCTTCTCACGCTCCATTGCTATTGCTAGCTCCCTCCTCTCTCGCTGCGGCTGCATGCCGATGAGTTGGACCGAAAACGACGACGACGACGGCGACCGGCCGGAGGGAGGCGGCGCCGGGCAGCTAGCGTGTATGATCCACGAATCAACACATGGTGCAACTGCAACTGCATGATATATATATCATGCATCACCGTTTGTTTTTCTATAAAAAATAATCATCGATCTGAACATCTGAACGGATTGATACATTATCATGGATGTCCATGGTTTCGATCCTATCGCTCGTCAGGGGCCTAGCTCTCACTATCACTCGTCATGTCTATGCATATATGGCTTGCACCAACGTATGAATGCGCGTGTATATATAATATACGATTATTATTATCTATATTACTTTAAAAATATCTAGTGATGATAAATCTGTCACCATCATAATCTTTCTCATTGACACGTGGATCCTCATTATCATTGACACGTGGATCCTTATTATCATTGACACGTAGGTCTCTTTATTGTCATTAACATGCGATGACATGGTGTTCTTTTAATATTGTAATTTTTTTTGTTGCAACGTATAAGCACTCAACTAGTGTATATATATACACGAATACGATTGAATTATCCGTTTTATTAGACTAGATATATAATATAGCAAATAAATTGCACCTCACACTAGGTAAAGTAGTGTACCCATTTTCCTTTTTGTATCAGGTCTAGCCCTTAATTACTTTCACTTAATTTGCAGCACATTGTATCATAGATTCATAGTGAAACCTTATAAAATACAAGTGACAGTTAAGAGACTTCTTGAATTTACATCATGTTTAATGAAGTATCATCCAGCCATCTAGGTTTCACAA
Source organism: Zizania latifolia (assembly GCA_000418225.1). Taxonomy (NCBI): domain Eukaryota; kingdom Viridiplantae; phylum Streptophyta; class Magnoliopsida; order Poales; family Poaceae; genus Zizania; species Zizania latifolia. Next base: position 257,802 of record KE372660.1, read on the forward strand.
TTTTTTGTGAAATTTATAGTAGGTTTGACGATATTTTCTGGTGTCAAGTGAAACACGTTTTAATATTCACTGGTGCAAAAAAAAAAAGTAAATACGAGTGAGGGAATCGAAGAGCCAATCAAAGAAGGGGATAAGAGCAAATTAAAATTCGTAAGAGCAATGGTTACGAAACGGAATGATTCAAATTCAATTCGGATTGATTAATTCAGACGACAGCTGGTTAATTGGCCGTCTCTGTCAGGCCGATCGATATGATCTCGTGTTCTTCTCCCTGACAGTAACACAAGTTCTTCCCCTTCGGAATTAAAAAAGAAAAAGAAACGCCGTCTCATCTCATCTCTCTTCCCTTCGCATCGATCGATCGCCTCGGCGATTCATAGCTCGCAGCAGATCGAGGTTTTCAGGATCCAATTGGCGATCGATGGATTGCGTTGGCCGGGCTCGCGTTGTCGGATCGATCTGGTCCACGAGATGGCACTCATGAGCTAGCTCATGGACGCCATGTGTGGGAGCACCAACTGTTACGTCAAGCTGCTGATGCCCTAGATAGCATGCAACTGCCGCCATGGATGGATGGATTACCACGCGGGTCTCGATATATGCGTGGCTGGCCGCAATGCAAGCGAGACGACGAATGCATGCATGGCTGACTGCTTATCTTATCCACGTGAAACTGTCGAGACGACGATTCTTCCTTCCATCGTCGTTGTCGTCGATCGAAACCGGTGACCTTTTCTGGTAGCTAACTTGGATCATGGAACCGGATGGGATTTAGCTCGATTAATTTCTTGGTGAAGAAGCGTGTATCATTGTTCCACGGATCCTCTGACTTTAGCAGAGCAATAAGGGGAGAGACAAACAGTAATACGAGTCTACTACTATTATAATATAATTCAACTTTTCGGATTAATTTTTCGGTTAGAAAGCTAGAAACTGAATAAAAAATATCAGATAAAATCAGCTTTTTTAACCGTTTATCTTTTTGCCAATTTTACTCATCCTCAGATTTCACAGCTTTATGGTTTGTGCTGTCCAATCTCTTCGTTAATCCACGTGAGCTTATTATACTCGTTATTAATTGAGATATATAATTATCATTTGTTGTTGTTAAGAAAACAACTTCACAACTTTTCATAGATCAAAGCAGCATTTTTACTGTTCATAACGACTTATTCACAATTTAGAGGTCAATCAAACATAACTTAGGACATGTTTGTTTTAATTTAAGATTATAACAATCTAGCTTATTTCTATAAGCTGAAATAAACATTTCAGTTTATTATAATCTAGAGTGTAGATTATAAAAATCCAATATATTGATCTAACCCAATTTATTCCTATAATCTAGATTAATATAATCTCAAACCGCAACAAATATACCTTAATAATGCAGCGACATGTTTTCCAGTAGCGATCTGTTGTGCATCAAATTACTGTAGGACACCAGTCTTATCCGTTAGATACGAATCGGAGGGCTACAAACCTCCTAAAGTCATCGCCCTATGTATCCTTGACTTAACACGGTAATGTCACAGTATCCGTGTCCCATTGGCACAGAGGCCAACGATGTCTCATATCATACTATAATATTATTTAAGGAAAAACGAAACATTGTATTGATGCAAAGGCCGAATATGTCTTGTGCTATTTTATTAGCTGAAAAAAAATTATGTGATGTAGTTTTGGCCATCAGTATTCAGTAGTAGGCTTGTGGCTTCCCTCCAAGCAAGCTCCAGCATGGTACATGGGACAGGGCAATGCCAATGTGTGCAAACAATTAATACTGGTGTTCTTGAGATTTTCTTGAGCCGTATACGTTTCGTAAACTGGCTGAGAACTGTGTACAATTCCAACTGATGTACTGTGTACAGTTGATGACGATTTAGCGTACACTCAACAGTCAACAGGCATGATATTAGAGCAAGGATGATGGCAAGTGGTTCCAGAATCCCAGCATCAGAAAAAACTGGAGCAAGCAGGTGAAAGTGAAACCACAATGGTGATAAGAAGCTGGTAGTTTTTATCTCATTGTATCTAAAACTAGACAGTGTTTGTGGTCACTTACAGCAAAATGGTGTCCATCCAAGAAACCTAAAAGGGCATAAAATGGGGAAATTTGATGATTTGTCACTCTCGAAATGACTGCCTTAATTATGTTACCACTCCGACAAACTATTTAAGTCAATGACATATAGGTAAAGACGGCAAAAAATAAAGCTATTTCTTAGTGGGTGACAAATTATCAGATCTCTCCAAAATGGGCAGGGGTACTAGCAAGGCACTGCCCTAAGAACAATGCAGCCAAAAGCACAAAGCTACAAAACATTGTGAGCGATCTCAGCACAGTATGCCCTGCTTGCAGCAAACAAAGCATTACAAAAGGAACACAAGCAGCATAGTAACTATGGATGAAATAGTAAAAGCAACAAAGCATAAAATGTAGCATTTGGCTCCCCCAAAACAACCCTCAGATTATGTTATAGATATAAAATTAGACCTCTCTACAATGGCACACTTGTTACTATGATGAGCTGATGACTGATGCTGTGCCCCTTTTTGCTGGACTCCCAGCCCTAGTAGGAAACTATACTGTCCTCCACATAGATACTGTGGTAACCAAAGTTTCCACTATGTTTACCATGTAAACTCTTAAATGAGTGACACCTTCAAAGTTCTATAAATAAATAAGTTAATAACCTGTTGTGCATCATAAGCAGCTCCAGCTCAGAGATATTGTGAACCACAAACTTCTTGAACTTGTTGGGCAGGTAGTGCCTTGTCTTCTTGTCAGAACCATATCCAATGTTGGGCATCAAGGTGCATCCCTTGAATTTTCTCCTGACACGAGAGTCAATACCCTTTGGCCTGTGCCAGCTTGGCTACAGACAATGACAACACATGAAGTAACTATCCAAGATTGAAAAGGATCCAAGTCTTCAAGGTACAGGCTAACTATCAGTGCCGTGGCAGTGGCACATTTCAGCATAGCACAATTTGATTTTATCTAGATGTCGAATCTGGTATGGACATTTTTTCCCCCCAGTGTTGTCAGTTATCCTCAGTCCCAAATCAGTAGCACCAAGTCACTATATGTTGATCTACCTTCACAGTTAAGAGGGCAAAGTCTGCACTAACTACCACCAAGGACTTGGTTATATTAACATGGGGCTAAGCATGTCCACGATTAAGCATCGGTACAGTAAAATTTTAATTTACAGAGATGCAAATCAGGTATTCAGGTATATTCAGTTTGTCCCAATTCTAAGAATATGGCACTACAGTTCAAGACATGCTCAATTTCAAAATCAGTACAACAAAATGTAGGACCAGATCATGCGAGGAACTCTTTGCCCTACTGATTAAGAATCTTGGTCAGAAACGCATCCTAATTCAGTAATTCCTAAATGATGATAACTCCTATGCACAAAATACCACTACCGCCACACAAAGTCGAGCTGAGCGAATCGTTTCCTCACATTTCACTGTAGATTCTGAATATACCAACAAGCTAACGAACTGGTACTAGGACTAGGGCATTCAAGGTTGCATCTGGATTGCAAAATGCAAACCACATTGATCGGCGAGTAAAAGATCCCAAAATCAAAGCCGTGCTGCGACCGAGTCGAGTAGGAGCTCCACTACTTCGTAAACTAGGAGATCGAGAGAATGGCTGATTTACCTTGAGGCACTTGTAGCGGTTGCTGTGAGGCCTCTCGAACTGCTTCACCCGCTTCTTCACGATCTTCCTCGTCAGCAGCGGCACGGCCACCTGCACGCGCCCGAGGAGAACGACAGAGGCAGCGCGTTAGAGCGACGAGCGCGGGCCGCGGAGGAAGCCCCAGAAATCACGCGGCGGCGACACGTAGACGCCCCAGAAAACCCTAGGCGGTGGCCGGTGGCGGCACGGTGCGATGCGATGGACGACCGCCGCTGCCATCTCGCGCAGATGGGCCGCGGCGTCTCACGAAAAAAACCACGGCCCACGCCAACGTCTCGTTAGCATGTGGGCCGGCGGCCTGCGGGTTGCGACGTGCCGGCGCGCATCGCGACTCGATCTCGTCGACGGCGCGGCCGGTTAACAAAACCATTTGGTTACATATATCGTTTACGCTTAGTACCGTTATACCGACCGATTTCAAATTGAATAAAATAAAAAAAATTGGAAAATTTTCTAAAAATAGTAGGTAAATTATTATGATTTATGGTGAAATTAGTTTTCAAAAATATTAAACTATCACAAAGTTATGAACTAAACAAGATGAACAAAAATATAAAATACAAAAATAATACATTTTGCAATCTTCTTCGCTCGTTATTGATTGATTCTTTGCATGCAGGTCTCTTAGATAAATATCATCACTCTAGTTCTAACTCTACAATATATGACAATATCACTTATGGGTATCCTTATCCATATCCTTATCCTATTTCAGAACCTACTTCTACTAGATATGTATACGAGTGCTAAGATCCTCAATTTTTAATTTTCTTTCATGTTATATGAAGAATGGCAAACCACTGCAGCTTGGACAGGACAAAGCTGAGAAGAGTATAAAGCAAACATTCTTGCTTCACGTGGCTTACAACTAATGTCTACAGATAAATACAACGCTACTTATAACCAATGGAGTCAACAATGATAAGTTAGAAATACTCGAATTGCCAATTAACCATGTTATTTTGTAATTTATATTTTATTATAAACTTATAAAATTTGTGGTATTGTAAGTTTTCTATATATCTCAAAAAATAATATTCTACGATTTTATAATTTTTATTATTTACTGAAAAATTATCTGACCGGTACCACGGTAACCGAGCTCGGTACCACGGTTACTGAGCTTAGTACCACAGTTACCGAGATAGTACCGAACCATCAGCGGTAACCGAAGCACGTACCGTGGTAACTGAAACGCATACCACGGTAACTAAATTTGAAACCGTTTTGTGAACTGATCTGAATTTAAATTTTGAAATGTAAAATTTGATCGAATTTTTTCAGTAACCGTTCGGTTACCACGGTAACTAATATCTCGAGTCCAAACGATATCTTGCGGCACGGTCGATGCACGGCGGCGCAGATCGCAGCATCTGACAATGGATCATCACGTGCCGTACTTTTTCAAAATCACCGAAGCCACCATACAAATCACA
>KE372660.1:262965-282481 GCA_000418225.1 Zizania latifolia
AAAATAAAAAAATTAGAAAATTTTCTAAAAATAGTAGGTAAATTAATATGATTTATGGTGAAATTAGTTTTCAAAAATATTGAACTATCACAAAGTTATGAACCAAACAAGATGAACAAAAATATAAAATACAAAAATAATTTATTTTGCAATCTTCTTCACTCGTTATTGTTTGATTCTTTGCATGCAGACCTCTTAGATAAATGTCATTACTCTAGTTCTGATTCTACAGCATACGACAATATTACTTATGGGTATACTTATCCGCATCCTTATTCATATCCTATTTCAGAACCTACTACTAGATATGTATACGAGTGCTAAGATCTTTAATTTTCTTTCACGTTATATGAAGAATGGCAAACCACTGTAGCTTGGACAGGACAAAGCTGAGAAGAGTATAAAACAAACATTCTTGCTTCACGTGGCTTACAACTAATGTCTACAGATAAATACAACGCCACTTATAACCAATGGAGTCAACAATGATAAGTTAGAAATACTCGAATTACCAATTAACCATGTTATTTTGTAATTTATATTTTATTATAAACTTATAAAATTTATGGTATTGTAAGTTTTTTATCTATCTCGAAAAATAATTTTCTACGATTTTATAATTTTTATTTTTTACTGAAAAATTATCTGACCGGTACCACGGTAACCGAGCTCGGTACCACGGTTACCAAGTCTAGTACCGCAGTTACCGAGATAGTACCAAACCACCAGCGGTAACCGAAGCACGTACCGCGGTAACCGAAACGCATACCACGGTAACTAAATTTGAAACCGTTTTGCGAACTGATCTGAATTCAAATTTTGAAATATAAAATTTGATCGAATTTTTTCGGTAACTGTTTGGTTACCACGGTAACCGCTATCTCGAGTCCAAGCGGTATCTAGTCCTAAAACAGTTTTGTTAACCCTGCGGCACGGTCGATATACGGCGGCGCGGATCGCAACATCTGACAATGGATCATCACGTGCCGTACTTTTCAAAATCACCGAAGCCACCATACAAATCACATTCTTGTACCATTGAATTCTTGAGTTTAACTAAATTCTTATCGAAACCAGATAGACTATTCGTGGGCGCCATGACTTCTTTGAATCTACAAAGAAAATGATTTATCACCGGAGCTAATTATTTGTTACTGTTTTAGATCGAATGATTCAGAATATCCACTCTAAATAAAATTATAGTAAGTCAAACTCATACATGTGTAACTCAGTGTGATACAATCTTAGCTTTCTAATAAAGTTCGGGTCAGTGAGCCTTTTCTATATAAAAAAAAAACTCATACATGTGTAAGCATATGTAACACTAGGTACGTAAGGATGAAGGCTCTATAGAATATTGCGACCGTATCGTCTATTGTTCCTGGTTTTTACCGACTGTTTTTCGTTAGTATAATTTGTCCAGAAATAGAAATGGTAATTGAGTGTATTTTCCAACTATTTTGGTGGTATTCTATTTTCATCCGAAATTAGCGAAAAAATTATTGTACAGTATTGATAGCATAGTCTAAACCAAATATGCCATAAAAATAATACAAAATTGTTGTTCTCAGCCTGACCCTAATGTCAGGCTGCGTCTGAGCTTGTTTTTCCTCTCTTTGCTCTACCTAATAATATTTCGATCGGTCTTTTGCTGGTCCAGCGAAAAAAATAATAATACAAAATTTAACATTAATCCTTATTTATCGTCATCGTTGATACTATGCTATCACCATGGATATTCAATCTAGTTAACTTGTCCTTGGAATCTTTGACTAATAGTTACACACTTACATGTGATGTGAATTTGTAACATACACACACGGTGTATTTGATTTGCCACTTTGGCGTAGGTCGAGTTCCCACATTTCTTATAGACAGTTGCATTTTTGATACTAGTCAGATGGCTTACCCATTCTGCTTTTCGGAGGCCATAAATTTTGGAGGGTGCGAGTCGCGCGGACGGGCGAAACTCGCGTTTTATATTAGTAGAGATAGAGATAGTGATTTTGATAGTTTTTGTTTATAGCTCGATCTACTGATTTTGTTTTCAAGAAAAAATATGGTTGCAAAAATGGTTTGTGTTTCTTAAGAACATTTTCGATTATTTTCATCTATCCTTAAGCCCTAGAACACTTTCTTAGACAGAATCGATAAAATCGGTTAATAATACAGTGGTCACGATACTACGTAACTTTATTGATCAAACAACACAACGATCTTTTCTTATTTTGAGACAAAATCACAAACCAAACCAAAAAAAATCAGAAGAGAAACAAAGTGACAATCACAAAGAACTACTCCTACATGTCGGGTAGCTTCGTCAACGCCAGCCACCTTCACAAGATCATACAAGCGCCAAGAAACCAGCCAATGCCAGGAGAATGAGCGCCGGAGACGGCGAGTACGCGGTCGCCGCCGACGGAGACTTCCCGTGGGAAGGCTCCGGGGACGCCTCCGCTTCTTCGGACTCGGCGGACGGCCCTCCGGCCATTGGCGCCGGCGATGGCTCCTGCGCGCCATGGCCGGTGAGCACGAGCCTGCCCTTGGAGTCCAGGTTCTCCTCGGCGAACGCGTGCTTGATCGGCGCGCCGCCGGTCACCGTGGACCCGACCTGCCAGATGTGGTTCACCACCTCCATCCCCTGCGGCAGCTGCAGCTTGCCGTAGAGCCGCACCTTCCCGCCGCTCTCGTCGGCGGCGAGGTCGGTGGCGTTGAACGCGATGGGTGTCGACTCGGCGGGGAACGGCTTGTACCCGGTGATGTTGTACGTGTTCACCACGTAGACGGAGGAGGAGACGCCGCCTTTGAAGGCGACGAGCGCCTGCGCGCCCTTCATTTCGTCGCCGGTGGGATTGATCGCCCACGACACCCACCCGGCGTCTGCCGCCGGCTTCGCCACGAACGCGACAGACAGCGCCGACGCCGCGGCGTCGTACGTCCAGTGCAGCGTGGCGCCGAGCGTCGGCAGGTCGGCGCACGTCGCGTAGCTCCTGCCCGCCGGGAACCTCTCACCCTCGCAGCTGCTGGCTCCTGCCGCGCGCGTCGCCGCCGTCGAGGCCGCCAGGAGCAGGCCGACGACAGCCAGCAGAACATCACGCAAGTGCGTCGTCTTCATCGACGATGCCATTTCGACGCCCGCCGCCCTGAGCTCTCCTACAAAGTTTGCTTCTTGTGAAGCTGTCGACTGCGAGAAGAACGGCTAATGCATGGATGGTTTATATAACCACAAGAAGATCTAACAATTGAGTTAGATGCAGTGTATTTTGCCAGATCTGAATATTGTCACGACCATTTGGAAGTTGACTTGAGACGATATAAACGGTCAGAAACGAAACCGATTTAAGTAAATCCAAAGCATCTGAAGATGCAGAGACTTGCAATGGCAACGAACACTTCCAGCCACTCTCGTTGCAATTAGTGAATACATCCAGTGGCATGAGCATGTTCGTACGTTAATCTAAGCATCTCTGCATGATAGTTATGCAGAGTCAACTTGTTAATTGCAGATTTGCAGCAACAAGAAGTATAACCATCCCTCCTAATTAACAGCGCGACGTTTGACATTGAGTACAGGAATAATATGTAGTCCTGACATTCGTTTACCAAGAACAATCAGAGATCCTAATTTCGCAGTGCAGCACAGATTATTGTTTTTGTCTGAAACGTTTTTCTTTTTAGTTCCAGTTTCCCGGGTATATCATGAGGGCTTTCGTCAGATGTTGCTCGTTTATAGCGTATCGACGCGCAAGCCTTTTGCGTGTTTGCGAAAGCAAATTACACATCGATTTAGCGCCTATTTGATACAGTTTCAACTCTAAGATTTATGTTGGATTTAGATTTATATAGTGTAATAAAATAATTTAATATTTATTTTTAGTCAAAAAATAAAATCTAGATTACTCAACTAAATACCCTCAATTTATCCACAACTCTATATTCAAGAATTTTTAGAACTAGATCAGATCAACTCTAAAAAATTTTAAATCTGAAACCAAAAATTCTAAATCTGAAACCAAACAGGACATTAATCGGTGAACATCATGTATAGGTCAATTTGTGTCCACATGGCACCAACGTGAGGGCCAATCAATCGGCAGATTTAGACAGGGAAACCTGACATGTTAATTAGTATCTCTAACTGAACCACAAATGCATTATACTCTGTTTCATAATATAAGAAAACAACTGATGATGATTTGTCATTTTAAAGATAACCTCTTTAATTTTGTTATTACTCTGGTACAATGACGCAAAAAATCAAGTTAATAATATACAGATCAAGATAATAAAAATTAAAATCATTTTTTATGGTAGCAATTTATTAAATCTCTCTTTTGGATCGCTTAGACAGGCAGAGATAGAACACTTCCTCTGGCTCGGGAAAGATCGCCTCGGACTTGCTAATAAGTTGACCCGTAAACCCCGCGGTGATCCAAGCTTTGGATGGAGCTCACTCGATTGCCGGCATCTGCCATTTGATTAACAGGGCACCATTAGATTAGATTAGGGGCCTAAACTGCGAGGTGCATGGATAACGTCGTCCTGACAGGTTGCTGACGCAGCTAATCAGTTATGTTAGGTACAACTTGCAGGAGCTTCTGGGCCTTGCAGCTAGCTCCCTGTGTTGATTTCTGCATTGGCCTGAACCGAAGATGCATGCAGAGCCCATTACAAATCAGTAGCAACCTCTGTTGATTTCTGCGCCTCTCAAAATGAAGAAGAAACTGATCTCTGAACTTGATCTGCATATGATCATTACTTGATTGGTTCAGTATCTTGTCTTCAGCAATAGGATATATTCCAAAGCTGCAAAAGAAGAGGACAGTTCAGCACAAATGTACAAGAACGCAAGTTTCTTCAGAAGTTCAGAGATTGATGCTATCATGAGTGCACTGTAGATGTGCTTAATATTAGAAAGCACAAAATTGTGACGAACAATTCGAGAACGAATCAATTGGGTCTCCGCTTTGTGTTCAACATAGTGCCGGCTCCTCTGCAACTCATTTGGCCTTCAGTGTCATTGCATTTTCAGAGCAGAGCTGCTTGAGCTGGAACAAGCAGAAGCAGGGTCCTTAATAGCAATTGTCATGTACTACACACGTACGTGTCGGGTCAGTCCTTCCGGGACAGCTCTGCCAACCAACCGGCTAAACGTCTCAAGGCCTCCTTACAAATAGAGGGCATTTAGAAAATTTTATGAAGATTATATTAAATTCTATAAGATTTCAAATTCCTGCGTTTATTTCAAAGTAGCTCCAGCAATTGCTCCAATATTTGCCCCCTTTTGCGTGCCTTGTACTATAGTTTCAAAGTTTCAGCTTACCATCACAAGCTACTCCATTGGTAGGTCTACATTTTATGTTTTTTTTCATAAGATTCCAACGTATCGGATTGCTGCTCCTTGCATTTGCCCCAAAAAACCTGCTTTGCACCATTTATATAAAATCAATGAATGCTACAGAGCTATTTTCAATCTGGGGAACATACCCAATTTCATTAATTAAAAATGAAAATAACAGTCTTAGCATTGTTGAAAATTGCAAAACCATGAAAGATAACATGGCATATGGATGTACAGAAAGAAAGGCAAACAACAGTGCAGATCAAGTTTCTAACTAGTATTAGATGTACTTACATAGTATGGTTACAGGTTTAAGCCCTGAAACTTTCAGAAATCTCTGAAGCTCATCTTAGGGTCATCGTGCCTTGAGTTCCCTCTTCTTCCCCTGCTTCCTCTCCCTCTCCCCCTACCTCTCCCTCTCCCTCTCCGTATAAAAAATGACTTCCCATGCTTCATCTCAATGAGTGAATGCAACAGCTCATCACACAAGATGCAACCCTCATGCAAAGTAGCTCCATCCTTAAGTGGGGTAGTTTTCTTGTTAAAATCAACTTCAATGATAGTAGAATCACATGTTGGGCATTTCTTATCTGTCGTAGTGATCTTATGAGCGGCATATGGGAGCAAGACAATGAAGTTACATCTGTTGCAGTAAAGTCGCCATTTGGGTGCACTAACTGGATCAAGAATTAGAGTACCAGTACACTCAGGACAAGTGCAAACTCCTTGAGTGATCATTGATTGTTTGCATGTGGGGTGCAGACAGAGGAAGCATGGCATGCCAGCCCCTTTCGCAACCTTGCCTGTAGCATCAAGCTTGAGGGCACCGAAGAGTCTGTCAGTGCCTTCAAATGGAGGGCTATTATAGCAAAAAGGGCACAGCGGGAAAGACTTTGCATCAGGGCCCACCATTGAGAACAGAAGCAACTCAAACCCATCAAGGGGGCAAATAATTTCCTTGTAAAGCTGGAAATGATAGGATTATTAATCATGAGTTGACACAAATTGATCATTGGCAGAACAAATGATAAAAGATAATAACGCACATAGAGTTCAACATGCACATTTTATATCGAAGAAAATACTCAAGTCATATCAGTAGTTATGTTAAGCATGGACGTAAGTAATGAAGTGATGGACATAACATTAAGGACAACAAATGGAATACATGAAACAGGTAACATACAAAGTATGGCAATGAAAACTATAAAATAGGGACCACAACATCTGGGGAATGAAAATATCTATCAAAAGTAGCATTGCATGATTCTGTTATATTCTTGCAGTCCAATTATCTGCGTGCCGTGCTAGGAAGTTAAATGTGATACAAAATTTATCCATACATAAAAAGGTAAAAAAAATCCATATATATGCAATTCAAGTGATCACCTTAATTGAACCGTTCTGGGGAAGATAGTAGACTTCCTCACAAGTTACACAGTACAACCTCATTGGTTGAGTGGAAATGTATTTCATATACCGAGCACATTTTCCGCACTTGCTCAATAAACGTCCTGAGTCAGCCAAAGGTGAAAACTGTGCTTCGAACAACGCATCCATGCTTTCAATCTGCAAGCATCACAGTTCATTTAAGCAAATACATGAAGTCATGAACATCTTATCAGCGATCACAGAATGAAGCCCCATTATCTACAAAATGAAAGTTTATTCTTGTTAATCATTGCTATCACACCCAGTCCATATTTCAATGATAAACTATGAAACAGACTGATGCCACACTAAATAGGATTAACATCTTATCAGCGATCACAGAATGAACCCCCACTATCTACAAAATGAAAGCTTATTCCGAATCACTGCTATCACACCCAGTCGATATTTCAATGATAAACTATGAAACAGACTCATGCCATACTATAGGATTACCTAAGGAGGCTGATTCAGACTGATCATATCTTTATGATTGGGAATTAATAGTTTGACCATATTTTTTTACTTCGGTTTGAATGAATCAATCAACAATGCTTTAATGGATGAAATCTAGTGATAATCAAAGATATGGAAATCATTTAGGAGTTAAATCACTCCTCCCACCTCTCCAATAAAAATTGAAAATGTGATGCCAATACTGAAATAGGCAAATTTAACAATGCATTATGCACCATATATAAGAGGTCCTGTAAACCAGAAAAATACACATTTCTAATTTGAAATAGTCATATACAACAATACCTCATGTTGATAAACTTTTAGACTGTTGAAAACAGTATAAGACATTAAATATTATCAGATGCAACATAGAATAATCATTTTGGAGGTTAGGGTATTGACCAGATATTGTTTCAAAATACCATGTAAAGATGCTGCAAGTCCAAAGGAAATAACACTATGGTTAAGAAAAGAACAGTTACAAATTATTAACCAAACAGATTACCTTCTTCACAAAGTAAGAGTACTTTTTCATAGATTGCTGAAGAACATGTTGAACAACTTGAAGATGGTCAGCTTCACCTTTTGCAATTAGGGTAATCTGCTGCTCAATAAACCTTCGGATATCTGGTAAGCACAGATCAGCATCAATGCACTGATACCCTCTTATCAATGTAGTTCCCAGGGGTGTTGGTACTAATCTTCTTCCTAAATTCACCTTCAGCAAAGATATGTACTCGCATTAAGGCATTTCACATGTTAGCATGATCAATCCCATAAGTGAGAAGTGTAAAAGTTCACCATAAGAGGCCCACAAAGGCATGTGTATAAAGCGATTCAACTAACCTGAACATAATTACGCTCACAAATGTTGTTTACATGCACAGGAATTGATGCATCTGTGCCTATGCCATTCTTCTCCATGAGAGAGATCAATTCACTCTCACTAAGGTAGTCAGGAGGTGTGGTGCTACCCTTAATGAAGAAGTATAATTATCAACACCTCCATAACCAAATAAAAAGGTGAGCTCATGTGATGTGAGTAAATTCATAAGCCTTACCTCATATACATCAACCTTATGAATGCTAACAGCATCACCCTTTCTAAATGCAGGAATATTATGCTCACTCACAGCCAGCCATGGCATAATAGAAGTAAATCCTTTAGAAGTGACCCGGTAGCCAACACAGTGGAAGGTCTCTCCACCAGAAGTGAACTCAATGGAAGTCCTGAAAAACATTTGTCAAAAGGAAAAACGAAAAAGGTGATAATGTTCATACAAAAGAATTAACGACGAAATTTCCAGATATTGAGATAAGGAATAGTGATAATAACATTAATAAGCATACTTTCTAACATGATTGCAGAGAAACAAAGATACACATCGGTTATTGTTTAGCCATTTATTATGTAATAAAAACACAGGCACAAATATTAGCATATTACCTCGTATATCTACAATCAGGACTGACAGTGCCAATAAAATGCTGATAAATGTATTGGTACAGCCTCCAAGCATCAGTACCCAAAGCTTCTTCAGTTGCCAATCTCATTGGAGTTATAGGGGGATGGTCTCCAGCATCATGACCCTGTTTGGGCTTAACAAAACCAGCATCCAGTAATGTTCGAACATCATTGGACCACAACGGATTATGTACTAGCGCAACAAGTGCACTTCTAAAATCAAAGGATGCAGGATAGGCAGTGCTCTCTGTACGTGGATAACTGTACAAAGAGAACTATTAGAACTTCAATAGAGAAAAGGAGCATGCATCATCAACTATACAGCAAGTCAGCAACACCTATGTAGGAGGTTTCAGCTGTACTGAAAAACATACGCACTCTGTTCCAAAGTCATAATGACTGATCTAGTACCAATAATTATTATAAATTGGCTAAAAAGTTCCAGCTTAAATTAAGACCATTACCCTGTGCACTTCAGATGGCATTATCAAGATCAATGAAAGGTTCTCTCTCATAAAAGATGGCTACAACAACAGTGCCATAGACATGCCTATTAATATGAGTAATATAATACTATTGTATATCACTTAAGTAATTGCATATCTATCCAAATGATTTATTATTTATTAAACCAACCTTCAACTACTGACCAGTAAAATCACCTGGGGCATGGGTAAACTTCTAAGGAGCATAAAGCACTTCTAGTTGAACAAAGAAGGATAAATCAAAGTGTCAAACCACATATTAAAGATACTCTCCAATTAACTATATTGTTTATTTGATATCATTAACTTGATAATGTGAACAGACAATATCAACATGTATCATTGCATACAAGTAATAAGCCTAGGTCAACTTCCAACATGTTATTATACATTTCCCATATGACAAAAGGGAGAATATGAAGTACATAATTAGCACTATTTTGGATCCATTTTTGAAACCTGATGTATCCTTGCGTATAAAGCCTTTCCGCCAAGTGCATGGTTGTCTGAGGTCCAATACCTAGTGAGCTTGATGCAACCTGGAATAATAAAAATATTTAAGAAATTAAACTTGAAAGCTGATAAGGAAATTGGTATTATATTTTATTATGCTGATCAAGGTCATCTTGAGGTAGAAAATAGGAATATATATTTGATGACCATATGGTGTAGTAGAACACTGTAAAATCAGCAGTATAATTCAAAAGAAGTGTGTAAATCAGCAAACGTAAACCAGTGCACTATCTACAAATAAACACAAAATGAAAAGGTACATAGTAATCCTCAGTAGCATCAATACTCAACGAAGTAGGTGATTTGAACAAGAAAAAAGAAAGATAATGTTAGAGTCTTAGAGATGTGACACCTTAAGCAAATTAACTGTATTAAGGCCAGATGGACGGGCTTTGCACTCTTCCTTCACCGATATATTTGTTACATTTAAAATTCCATCACTGGTCACCATCTTTTGGAACATTACAGTGACCTGCATAATTGAATAAATTGAAATGATAGGTACTTGAAATAACAGAATCAAACCACTTGGTTATCTTACTCAAGGATCTTACATCAAAATCAAAAAGTTTCTTCCTGTTCCATTCTAGCTGAATTTCATTACCGTCTTTGATAACATAAGTTTTCAACGACCAGAATTTCTCTGGTTTGAATGTGGTAATTTGCTGATAGCGTTGTACACAGAATCCAAGTGTAGGTGTTTGGCAGGGACCATACCTGATTTATAACAGGGGGGAGAATTGTAAGACCAAATTCTGCAGAAGATTCTAAAAACATGTAGACAATAATACATATTACTATGATGAATTGGATCGAAACGACGATCACAAGAGAATTTTAGCATTTGCACTAAGAGAGAGAGAGAGAGGCACAGTGGCAATTGAAAACGTCACCTTCAAATCCAGATGAAACACAAAAAGCATTCATATTACATTAAAAATGCCTAAATACCCAAGATTATAGTATCGGCTAGGCTATACATCAATTCCAAAAGTAGAAATTTTAAGAAGTCGGTTATGCAAACTTGTTAGATTGATGCTATAGATACAAAACCTGCAATAATGCAACCTGTACTGGAAAAATGTAGATAGTACCCATTCAATAAAATAAAAAATGATATCAGCATGCAGTGGATGGATTAATGAATTTGGATTGCTAAAGGGATATAGAGAACTCACGAAATTACTCTTGAGTCGAGATTTCCATATTTTCCTTGGAAATATCTGGTTTGAAATCGAGTAAATGCTACTCCTACCTTCAAGTCAATTTCTTGGCGAGCATCCACTGCTAGTGCCTCATCTTTATTTGGCAGAACAAGATTATTCATGGCGTCCAATATATCTTTCTCCGTGACAGATGAAAATTTAGCTCGGAAAATTCTTCTGCCAACCTCATTTTCAGGAATTCCAGTGCAATCAATTACTGGAATATATGAGTGACACTGTTATTACATTGACCTAATATCTGTAGGTAGACCAGAACAAGATATGTATATGTAAAGGGAAGGAATGAAAAGATTGTGTATAAATAGCATTAATCAGGGAAAACTGGAAAACAACTCTCGCGTACACGCACAATTGTATGAGTTACATATAAATAAAACTATAGATTTTTTCTCATGTAAAAAGGGAAACTCTCCATAGTTTCAAGGAATCCAAAGCAACTAAGTTCACCTCGCAGTTAACTCAGGCCAGCAAAACATTTCTCCATCTGGTGTTTTCTGAATTTTGGTCAAGCTGTTTTTTCCCAGAGTCCAGATATCATCCAAATAAGCTCTTTGTAGACCACACCAGATTTCTAGTGTACAGTTCGATAGTATAGCATGCACAGAGATTTCAGAATGGGATGCCATACCTTCATAGCATATGTTTTCTCCTTCTCGGTCACAATCAAGCCAAAGTACCAAGTAGGTGCAGCCTCGAGCTTCCTGAGCTAGATGCCTGCGGATATGAGCCTTCACAAGAACCATACATCAGTTTCTTATTTAACCATGGAAAATTATGACTTTCAAGTATGATGGTGTTTATGTATGTGTTGTGATAGAGAGAGATTTTATCCACCATCTAGAAATCATCCAAGTTTTGTGGGATTCATAGGTGATTTGAACTTCAGATAAAAATTGAAGGACAACAATTACCAGAAGCTGTCAGATTCGATTGTTTATACTACATCATTTATGGAGGAAAGGATGAAATAAGATGTTTCAGAGTTAGCTAAACTGGATAGCTGACATCCATGGCAAGAGTAGAGTTCATGTCGGAATGTGCAATATTTATGTAGTACATGGTGAACTTATTCGTGAATAATGGACTTGATCTGAGTACTCCTAGATGTTTCCTTAGTTCTATTCCCTTTTGATAAGAGCTGTAGAGGAATGATTTACCTTCGGATTGCATTCAGATCTCAGAACTGGAGCCACAAATAGATCCATTGGATCAGTCCCTTCCCAGTTCTGATATGCAGGTGGAAAATCTACACTGCATCAGAGGCGCCACACAGTAAGTAACAACAGCATCTTTAGTACCAAGCAAGTTGGGTTAAGCTAGAGATGGAAACCAACTCAAGCCACATGAACCAAACAAGATAATTATCATAATAAATGGACGTAAACAGGATTTAGGTTCAGAATTAGCATTGTAAACATTAGTATCTGCTATATTGAATATTGTCCTGTTAGAGTGGAATAATTAATCAACAATTTGCTGTAGGTATCAACCTTGCAAGTTGCAACTATGCATTGGTCCATTGTATCTGTGTAATGTAATACCAGCAGTTACATAGAGAATGTGCACGTACAAGAATTGAGATATGTAGTTTGGCACTGCAAGTTGCACAGACTAAAAGCACCACATCAAGTGATGTAATCATGAGCAAAGCTCTTATAAGGGCAGTCCCAATGCTCCAACTAGGATAGTTTCTCTCACATTAAATAGTATGTCACATAGGATAAAAGATGATATGTCAATATATTAAATGAGTAAAGAGGAGGAAATTAGGTCTTGCATGAGACCTCTTCTACACATCCAAAGCATGATGGGAGAGGAGTGATATTAAATTACCATATTGAATTAGTAGTGTGTGCATTGAGATAGTTAGGTCTACTACTAGTTTCTAAGTGACATGGAGGATATAAACTATCCATAATGCCGGACTGACTTAACAATGGGAGAGCATATGCACATACCTCAAGACATGTCCAATAACTGATGTCACTTTGAAAAACGCATGAGAACCCTGAAACATCCCATCAAACTCATGGACATCCGTGTTTCCCTTCCTTGTAGACATCTGCATGATTATTGAAAAAGGTTTTGTGATGGCATTCACCTCAGAAAGGAAATTTGTAATACACAGCAACAGTGAAACTTTTAAACTGCTAACGCGAACACTTTAATTTCAAGTCTGGCCTACTTGATATAGCCAATGTCTCTGGTAATGACCGCGCGAAATGCATAATCGCTTCATGCAAGAGAGAGATTGGATAACTACATAGCATTCTTCAATAGATTTGCTCCCATTTCGATAAAATGGAGCTTAAGCAGAGGTCTGTTGGTGAAAGCAGGGAGTATTTGTCATAACGAAAGGCAAATCCATTTGCCATGTCAGTCCATCCAATCCTCTCTGCTCTCTACCGTCATTGAATTCTCCCAGTCCGCGGAGCTACCTCTATAGTGGCAATGATGTCAACGATCCACCAAGCCGAAACCCCTAGCCATTAGCCTATAACAACTGACAACTAAAGTTCCAAGGTCAGAATCTGCGCTGTGATCCTGCGACGAAAAAATCTACGACCGGGGGGCTCAAGCCACGGCCAAATTCGAAATCGAAAACGAAAAACAAAAGTAAACACCGTTGCGACTCGCGAGAAGATGTAGCGGGCGAGGGAGTGGGGAGTGGGGACATACCCGGCCGCCGGAGAGGGCGGAGGCGATGGAGAGCGCGATGCTGGGCTTCTCCGCGACCTGCAGCGGCGGTGATCCGAGAGTGAGAACATCTGGGGCAGCCCCCGGGTCGCTGCGGCCGCCACCGGCGACGGCCGCACGCCGCGGTGCCGTGAGAGCGGACCGCTGCTTACCATCAGAACCTTGGGCGCCATGGGTGCGGGCGGAGAGCTCGACGGGACGGCGGAGAGGGGAGCAGAGGCGGCCGAAGGCGAAGAGGGCTTCGGCTTTCGAGAGTGGTTTTGTGTGCTGGGTTTAGAGGGGCTCAGTTTCGTTTCAGATACGAGTGATTTTTCCTGTCAATTGAACAGCTGCTGCCTGCTGCATTTTAATTTGTACAGAAATTTGTGTTGTTGTTGTTGTTGCAACTTGCATGTGATGTGCAATAGACCAAAATTTTCCACTCCTCTCTCCTAGAGTCCTAGTTCAATATTACAAGTTATTTGATTTTTTATACATAAAATTTTACTAATTTTAACCAATTTTATGAAAAATATTAAATTCACTATGAAATGGAGTATATCTTATATTTATTTAATATTATAGATGTTTATATATATATATATAATTATTAATGGTCAAAATGAGAAAAGTTTGACTAAAAAGGTCAAATGACTTGCAATATAAAAAGAAGTAAGTAGATCAAAATGATCAGTAACATATGCTGCCATACTGATAGTCTGATACACATCATGAAAGATTCTCGCAAAAGAAAGAGAACAAATCACTTATTAAAAAAATGAATAGTCATAAATTACAAGATCAGTTAGTCTTTCATGAAAAAGGATCTTTAACACTTTCAAGTGAAGAAAAGAAAAACAGATCACACTGAGCACTGTTCATTCTTTTCACTAGCTAACTTTCCCTGAATTCAACTCTCTATAAGAACACCCTTTGAGAAACAACTGGAAAAAAACTGAACTTATTGGTCTCATGAATCTAGACTCCTTGTTTGGGTTACATAAAACAGTGGCAGCTGGTAAGTAGAGGTAAGTAGAGCATATGTACAGAAACTGGAGCAACTCTTCCCTGATTTATATGAGGACATCTAAGACTTCTGAATTCTGATCCCCATCTCCTAGATAGAACTGCAGTGCTGGTAGTAGTACTCCTCTCTACAGGTCTCAAGGGCAGCGCATGCGGCACAGGTCATACACCTCTGAGCTCCCAAACTGGGCGTAGTCCTGCTGTTGTCGTTGGTGGTTCGACTGGTTCTTCTTGGAAGAACGCTTCGACGGCGCTTCGCCGGACAGGGCATTGCTCGGTGGAGCTGCTGACACCGGCGGGTTGCTGATGATAGGTGGCGGCGCAGATGTTGCTGGGCAGCGATGCCAGACGTTGATGGTGTGCGACTTGGTTTCAGTTGAGGTGCTGCCTCTTACGTTTATCGTAAGAACAGCTTCCTTGTCCCTTGTGTCTTCACACCACCAGTTTTGTGGTATCCCATCAACGAATTCTTCTTGCGTGTAGAAATCTTCGTGATGGACTGTGATCTCCACAGTTTCTCCTGGTTTAATAAGACCAACAGCTGGTTGGACCTGTGTAATATAGCAAATTAGCAATTGATTACTGGTATTGGGCAAAAGAGCAAATGAGAAATATGAATATAAATGAACCTAGACTAATTGTTTTATGTTGGCAATGACTTCCAGAGCTACTTTTATGTCAACTATTGGGTTGATCTGATATTGGTACATCCGTACATGTGGTCTTAAGGCTAAATTATTGGTTTTCATTTGATCATATCGATGGAACAAAGGTAATATCAATGGTATGGGAGAAGAATTAAGAATGAGATCTAAATGCTAAAAGAAAAATGGGCTCTCAAAGTTCCAAAAACATGTAAGCGTAGAGAAAATACGTTAACCCTTACCTCAAGCCAAAGTGGAAAGCCAAATGACAACCTCGGAAGAATCTCTGATTTAGTTCCATCCTCCTTTTTGGTTGATTGGCCTTCACATAAGATTTCAAAAGCTGCTTTGCTTGTCTCACATTTGTTGGTAATCCGAAAGACAATATTTTCTTGATTTTCCAATACAATTTCGCTAGTGCTAACTGTGGTGTCCGGTACAAAACAAGACTCCTCAAGCATGGAACGCACCTTCTCATTCGATTCAATTATTTCTCCATACTCTTGTCTTCTTATTAACTCATCCACTCTTGCAACATCAACGCTAAATGTGCATCTCACAGGTTTGTGATCGCTCTCTGTGACATCCATGCAAGCTACATACCTATCAAAAGAGAGGGGGCAAAAAGGATAGATATGAAAGAAAGGAATGGTAGGCATCAGAAGAAGAGAGAAAGGAAGAGTTGTAGTATCTGACGATGTAATTGAAGCAACTACAGGGCACTCTAGTGAACATTCAGCTACTGATATAGGACGACTGTCACGGTATAGCACTCTATCACACCAAGCAGGTATCCTCTTCTTCTCACCCGAATCATACCCTACAAAGGCAATTGATGTAAAAGACAATGATTGAATCTTCTAGCAATAAAAACATTCAAAACAGTTATAAACCAGAGCTCTCTAAATTAAATATTGGCAAAGTACTTAATCTATTGCATTGTGATAATCAATCTAATTTTTTAGCGTCAAACTAGACTTACCTCCAAGGCCTGGCTGGTGCTTTTGAAATTTGTAGGTTGGAGGAAACTTGATGACACCTTCACGCATTCCTTGAAACACTTTTCCAGCTTTCATTTCTGCTCGAAGCTGATCTTTCTCTCTTAGCCAATCAAAGCTTCTTTGTGAAACCATGTCCCTTGCTTCATCATATGTGATACCATAAAGTCGATAGTTGAAATCACCAAGAAAGACAATCATATCAGCTTCAGCCAAGTCAGGCCTGACCTCATCGACCTGATTTCCATTTACCTGCCATTGCAACAAATCTGGACATTAGTATAATTCATTACAATGGATAAATTGAAGGTTAGATAACACATACATTCACTGCTCTGTGCAATTGGACAGATGTTGAAGCTGCATTAAGAGAAACCAAGAGGGTTATAACAACCATCTTTTTAGGATTAAAATAATGTTGTGTAATATATAACACCTAAATTTTGAGACATAAGGCATGTAGCACTTAAATACGAAATGTGAGAAAGGAACCTGTGGATCCATGAGGTTTGTTGAAAGACATTGTCCGGTAAATATGATCAAAGTCAGCATTGCGTCTGCTTACAGCTTCTAGATGTGCAGCGAAATGATTGCTAACAAAACACATTTTACGGTCATAGACTCTTATTCTTAATCCTACACCACCCTGCAGAAGTATCTATTGTCACCACACATTCAACAACTGAAGAGCATAACTTAGATGCATGCAGCATAACATTAAAAAGCCGAGTAATAACTGCAATGTGCTTATGTGCTGCATCATCCAACATGCAAATGAATGCCTATACATATATATCATCAATTTACCATGTACCTTATTGCCAATAGCACGTCCAAAACCACATGGCACTGCAGCGGCATCCACATCACCAACATATGGCTTGAGGCTCTTTCTTGCCCTTGTAAAGTTAATATTTCCATATTAGGTATATCAGACGAGAATGGTAGTTGATCTAATTATGAATTAAACAAATTATTATTATGTGACAAGAAATTTATAGTGTAACTCAAATTAACTAATTCATGACCATACCATGCAGCAATAAGCAATGCAGCCAACTGCCTAGAACCAACTCGGTAGAATGATGTTCCCTCATCAAGTGCTTTACCAATATTGTCTATCCACCATTGCCCATTGGCACTGCCTTCAAGTCCTACCTAGAACCATGAACAATGGAAGCTGAATAAAATGAGTGATATAGCGCTACACCGCTACCTACACACAACGAAATTAACAGTAGAAAGCTATTGTGACATTCACAGTTCATGAATTACACGACAAAGGTAAAAGCCTATAAAAGAACAAAATTTGTTAACTCCTAACAAGAAATTGTATTTCAATTCAGTAGTTAATCGTCTTTTGTTATTTGTCATACATTTCATCAATACCACAAACAAAAAATGAAAGTGACACTCTTAAAGCATGAACATTCTTTATGTTAGTTGCTTGCATGCTTACCTAGAAGCAAGCTTCCAATACTTGATTGGATAAATAACAGAATAAGGAACAAAAAATGATTGAGGGTAAGAATCAAGTACTTACAGTTTCTTTTGCTGCAGAAATGGCAAGAAAACCCGCACCCATCTCAACCTCTTGTAAGCCAACGACAACCAACCCAACATCAGACGATACACTACCCAGCCATGATTTAAGTGACTCAGCAGATGCTTTCCCTTGCGCTACATTCCAACTTCCAATCATTATGTTTATCTTCTCCATTCTAGTGTATGATAACTCTCTATTAGCCAATTCAGTTCGTAAAATATCATCGAGAGGTCCTGGGGATGTCAATGGCCATCCCCGAATACCACCATGATGCGCCAATGTATAAATGTAAGAACCGCCTATTGCCATTCTTATGACTGGACAGCTATGTCCAGTCCATCCTGCAAGAAGGTTACCTTCAACATCCATGACTTGAACAGTGCCACTGGCATAGCCCACCCACACCCTTTCTCCCAGTGCCTTTATGCACTGCACAGAAGAAGTATGATGTTGGAATTCTTGCAGTCTATTCCCATTTCCGTCCCACTGTATAATGCAACCATTTGTGCATCCTGACCAAATTGCTCCGTCCATCGCTTGAGCCACAGCTCCGGTTCGACGGTTATCTTCGACAAATGTCCCCTTTGTTGCAACTCTGCGCACCGCATCGGCTGCTCCAATTAAGGCATTCCTAGACTTCTGGAAGAAGTTCAAAGAACCCTGGGATTTGTCTTTCTTTGAAGGTTTTACTTTGATCTCCTCCTCAACAGGTTGCTCTGGCATGACCGGTGTCTCTAGCCGAGCTGACTCAACTTGCCCGTCCATCCCAAACACTTTCAGCAACTCCCTTGTACGAGCATCCCTGTAGCAATATCCAGTAGAATGATCTGTAGGTTAATGCAACTAATGGGCAAATTAAGGATCAGTAATCTAACAAGCACAGTAGCACAAATATTTCAGAGTTCATACCACAGAGCAAATGTCATGCTCGTAACCGTCCACACTTTGGCCCGAGAATGATCCGTAAGCATGTATTTCACATCAGAAGCGGGCAAAGAGCATACATTCCCAACTGTGCAATGGTTCCTGAGGTCAATGTATGATCTTTCGACCAACAATGCAGCCATGTGTCTCTCCTCCGGTGACAATGAGAGCGACTTGGCAATGGCGTCGTAAGGCCATGCCTTTATGACACCACCCTCGGAGCCCGACCATATCTCACCTGTTAGATTCAAGCGGAACATGCAGTTTGCAATTCACATCCAAATATGCAATGATCAAATCTTAGTGTGCAAATCTAACAACAGAGATTGCATTCGCATAAGAAGATGATGGACGGCATTCTCACCGTATGAAGTGACGACCATGGACAGCACGGGCGTCCGGCCGTACGCCTGCCACGTGAGGGCTTCCCTGAAGACCGGTGCATTGCTGCCTCCGCCATGGCTGCTTCCCCCAACGCTGCCACCGCCGTCACCTGAACCAGCAGGAGGAGGCGCGGGCGCAGTGGAGGCCGCGTCGAGGTCCATGCGCCAGGATCGGATTCTCCCGTCCTTGTGTCCCGTCCACATCAGCCGGTTAGCCCTATCCAGGGCGACGCAGAGCGCGGGCGGCGCGGGCACACCCTCGCGGAACGGCGCGCTCTCCTCGTCACCGCGGCGCGCGCCAGCGCCCCACCCGGCGAACACCTCGTCGAGCGCCCACACCCTGATCCCGGACTCGGCCCCGGCCCAGAGCTGCCGGCGCTCCGGCTCGGCCGCTAGCGT
>KE372660.1:287972-301978 GCA_000418225.1 Zizania latifolia
CCCTGCGCCCCTCCGCCCCCTACGGCTCCGATCCGGCGAACCGCGAAGACACGAACTGGAATCTGAAAGTGGAATCAGGAACCCAAATCCCGTGAACCTCTCAAGTCTCAACCTCGGTATATTGCTTATTGCTCATTTGCTCAATTAATAATTTGTTGCAGCATTTGCTCAATTAATAATTTGATGCACTATTGTTTGTTGTGTTGGTTAATTGGTATACTTACTAATTACGGTAACTACAAGCTTGCTTTATTGCTTATTAGAATCTTAGGTTAACAATATGAATAAAAGAATACTGTTCACTTACTATTCAAGTTTAAGCAATGTAAATATGAATGGATCTTGTTCTCACAATAATGCAAGAATAAAGTGTGAGAACTTCATGAATCAAAGAATAAGTGTTGAACAAAAGTTGACTAACTTTACTAAAGAATCGCTATGAAGTGTATTGAACCCTTTAAACTCAGCCCCCCTACGTTTTCGGTCTAGCTCCGCCATTGCCCGTGAGCTTTCCTTGAGCTTCCCCGAGCGCCGCCCACATTGGTGACTCGTTTCAAGGATGTCGAAGCAACTGATGTCACGGCTGCTGGGGATGTTCCGTTCGCGGACGCAGGTGGGCGTGGACAAGTCCGGCAACCGCTACTTCACCCGCGTCGAGGAGGTCGACGGCTTCAGTACGTCTCCCCGTCCATCTCCTTCAATCCATTCTTGTGACAGTGAAAGGTGTTACACTTACATCAATGGTGGCTAATTTCTTGGTGTGGTTGCTTCTCGATGGCTTAATCAGTGAAGGAGAAACGGTGGGTGCAGTTCAAGGGGAGTGACCAGGACCCGACCACTGTTCCAGGTTACGTCTTTTGCTCTTTTACTCCTGGCTTGTGTAGAAAACCTAATGTTGACTGACTTGGGCCTTTGTTGCTGTAGGCATGTATGTTATATTTGCACTAGGTTTTTTAAGAAAACCTAAATTAACACACATGGTTTTCTAAGAAGTTATATTTGCACTTGTAGTTGAATGGATTTGCTGGTTGAATGGACAAAGGAGGAAAGCTCCGACGCCGGAGGTGAGACGATGAGATTTTTCTGCAAATTCCGAACAGCTATTTTCTTCATGTCTCTACTAGGTAGGTGACGTTTTGATTTCATCTGACCCTTATGCATCACTGCACCATTGTAGGAGTTGGCTGACCTGGAAGCGAGGCGTGAAAGTGTCAAGCAAAATATTGAACGTATGCATCTGGTGGTTTCAAATTCTAAGTTCTAATCTCTCTTTTCCTTTTGTCCTTAACCTTACGTTGCTAATAGGAAAGGTATTCCTTACTGTTTTAGCACGAATTGAGAATTCTTATTTGTTTCCTAGGTATGGCATCATAAAGCAGCCCAGAAGTCCTATTTTTTCTTTTCTTTTGTTGTTGTTGTCATGTTTTGACATATATTGCTGATTTATGTTGTCATCATTGCAATTTTTGGGTTCTCAAGAATAATTCGTAACATTTGAGTAAATGCCTATTTTTTGTTTGGTGATTATATATTAAAATAATATTTCTTACCAAGTTTTAATAAAACCTGCTTAGATGCATCTAGTCATAAATGCTTTGCCGTCTAACTTTCAGTTTATCTTTTAAATAATTTGTTACGACAGTATATTAACTTATGAACAGAAGTATAGGATACCTCTTGGTTCTATTAAGTTTTCATTCTAGTTACACTGTAGTAGATCCCATTCATATCAGCACATGTTGCCAGTATGGTATTGCTTATTATTTCTACATCAGTGTTGGTTCTTCAAAATTGCCTTTTCCTGTTCAGAAATGACTATGCTACATGCAACTTCCATTTCAAAAACTTCGAAGGAAAAATTTCACTGTTAACTTGTGTCCTAATTCTCACTGATCCCACTTGTAGAATTATTATTGGATAGCTCAAAAAATATATGTAAAATGTCTAAATTGCATATGTATGTTAATATGTACCATCTATTCTATAGTTCATGGATTTGCCCCACTGATATATTTAACCTGTTTCAATCAAGTTCTCAAAAAGAAAGAAGAAGAGGAAAAGAGGACTGGTGTCCGACCACTCAAGACAGTTGGTATGTTCTTTCTGGTTCTTCTTAGGAGTTGAAAAAATTGATCATTTGCCACTCCCTATTGTGGCACTCGATCATTTTGTGGGAGTGTTAAATGATCAAATCTCCCTAAGTCTTTTTAGTTTCCCTCATTGCTTATCTACTTTTCAAGCTTTCTTTGAACTTTCTGCATTTCATTGTTCATTGTGTTAAACTGTTGAAGACTTGAACGCTGTTACATATCTACCTTGTTCCACCAACACTGACCAATGTTGTGCCTGTTTGTGTTTCCTAATTTCTAAGGAAAACCAATATTGGCATTATTATTTCCTCTAAGCTTATTAACAACCACAGATTCTTAATTGTTACTTCTGTCACTATACTTGATAACATGGATTATCATTTACTTTTCCTGGGAGTTCACCCTTTCTTCTCTTAATTGTTTGACTGCTGATATTCGTCCAAATATAGGGAAATCTGAATCTCCAAATCTCAAAAGCTTTATGCAGCAGTTTCCTGATTCCTCGCTAGATCATAGAAAAGGTAGCATAATCAATACCCTTATTCCGTCTCTGCTAATGACTGTGATACCACTCCTTTAACATGCATGATGACATTTCTATTTCACTTTCTAGGACATGACGAGGTATCTAGATCAAAGGATGCAACTAATACAGAGGATTCCACCATTGATACTGAGAGGTGCTTTTCCTGTTCAATGCCCTCTCCAAATTTTATAATTTGTGATGCAATGTTATTTATTTAGTAGCTATTTCTCCTAGCATATAGTGCCACCAGATAGCTACTATATGCTAACTTTTTTATGGTACTAATACTTCAAACATTTTGTATTGCTTTGTGATCTTCTTATATGAACATGAGTAGTATTTTTGGAAGTAAATTATAATGAATCTACTATATTTTAAGATATAATGGTGTTCAACCGTCTACAATGTTGGAAATGAAACTTGGTTAGGATCATTGTCCTCCATCATGGATCGGCCAGTATCTTATAGATAGCTAGTTCAAAATGCCCCAATATCATTTCAGTGCTGCAGAATGTAGAAGCCACTGTACTTTAAACAACAGGAACTCTA
The DNA here is from genome assembly GCA_000418225.1 of Zizania latifolia. Taxonomy (NCBI): domain Eukaryota; kingdom Viridiplantae; phylum Streptophyta; class Magnoliopsida; order Poales; family Poaceae; genus Zizania; species Zizania latifolia. The sequence continues at coordinate 291,138 of KE372660.1, forward strand.
GCTAATCTGGCGCTAAAAGCCAAGGAAGAGATTTGTTCTTGCCCTAATTTGATTATGTTGATCCTCATGTCTGTTTTCTTTCAGGTCTTCTGAACCAACAGGAACTGGTGCTACCTTCAAGCCAGGGGCATGGCAGCCACCAACATGATGCCGACATGTGTAATTCGAGCTGACTAATGGTGCTGCAGCTAGCATTTTCCTTTGGCCTTTTCACTGTATATGCTGACGAATTCCCTTGAGAGTGTACTCCTTTTGTTTTTTGATGGAAGAAATCGACCTGTTTTACTGTTGAGACAATGCAGACACCGGGTGTTACAGTGACAAATGCAGTGACCCATGGGACGTACCACTCAGTCGTAATCAAATTCTATCGAAATTTTCAAAAACAACATTTGAGCTTGAATTAACACCGTTCACCAAAATAACAGAATACCAGAATTGAGTCTGTTCTAACTGGATTCATGTTCGCCTGCACATTTCTCTTCTGCCATCTTTGATAGGGGCATGACTGGAGATTTTAGCTCTAAAGAAATCTTGAACTCAGACACTACTGGGTCTCGTTTGATTATCTGTTTTGGTGGAGTATCAGTCTAGATTATCGTGTGTCACGCATTTTAATCTTTTAAACTGTAAAATAAATTAAAAACTTTCTATATGAAAGTTATCAGAAAAATTGTTTAAAAGATGTATATCAACTTTTTAATATCAAATTCATTTATATGAACATCAAATTATTTAATTAAATTATCAGATTATATACCATATACTCGTATTTCGTATTTGGTTAAATAGTCATATTATCTATCATCTGTTCTGAGTGGAAAGCTTGAAATATATCTTACCCTCAATTGCTTAAACTAACCTTAACAAACACATGTTTTATATGTTAAAAAAGGTAAAAAGACGAGAAACATTGCATTTCTTATCGATTTTTACTAACAATGATAATGCAACAGAAATTGTTTGTGCCTGTGACTTATAAATTCCATATAAATAATACTAGCAAAATGAATTTTCTTTTGTCACAAGCTTCCTGCGAAACCCTCGCCGGCCACATCGTCGACCAGCCCCGGCCCCCGATGGAAGTGGCTGCCGGCGAGATCGCCGCTGTAACCACCGGATTCCATGGAAATCTCGCCGGTGTCTGCCGGTAGCAGCCGCCTTATCCCTACCCTGACCCCTATCGTCTCCCCGGCCTCCCAAACCCCAAGCCCCCCAACCGCGCCGCCGTGAATGAGTTCCGGTTTCTCGCCCGACTCCACCCAGATTCCTCCCGGTTTCCCCCTCTCGGAGCTCGCCGAGCAGATCTGCCGGCTGGAGAGCGTCGAACCCAAGCAGGAAGGCGCCGGCGCCGACGCCGACGCCGTCTACCATTTGATGGCCGACAAGAGGTGGATTCCGCTGCTTTGCATTTCGTACTGTATCCGATTCGTACTTTGCAGGCTCCTTTTCCTTGAAATATCGAATTTAGGTTGTATTAAACTGAAATCGCACGGTGTTCGATCACGGTACGGTCGAAATCGCCGGTTACCGCCGGCTGTGCTAGCAGGTTCAGACATTTTTCTGCTCGGTGCTGTGGTTTGCGAAATATTTACTGCTTAATTTCCTCCATGTGATCATGTATTATTAGAAATACAATTGTTGTCCAGTAATGACAGTTATGTAATCGGTAATTTCTCTGAAAGATTTTTTTAATCATTCTCTCTATGTTAGAGATGAGGCAGCTGGTGCTTCATCAGCCGGAGGACGCACCGTAATTGCATCACCTTCAGCTTCATCAAGGCCACTGGATCCTGCTTGGGTTCATGCAAAAGTGGATGGCAATTCAAGGATTGCCTTAATATGTCTGCATTGCGGTAAGAAGATTGGTGGTGGTGGCATCACCCGCTTTAAGTACCATCTTGCTGGAATTACTGGCCAAGTTCAAGCTTGCAAGAAGGTGCCCAATGATGTCAGGCGTCAGATGAAGCAACTGGTCAATGAGCGAAAGGCACAGCATGGAACTCGAGGTGGCCACGATTCGTATTTTGAAGAAGATTCTTCGGATGCTATTTTTTCGAATGGAGGCTCAGCAATTCAATTGAGACCATCTAGGAAGCGAAGAACTGGCTACGTTTCTCCACAAGCTGCTGTTGGTTTTGAACCAAGCAGTGATGATCCATTAATGGTTCCGCAAGACTTGGTTCAACATAGCACGGATGTTGTAGAAGTATCAAATGATCTGTTACATGATGCTAGAGTTGCTATTGCAAGGTGGTGGTATGATGCAAACATACCCTTTAGTGCAGCAAAATCTCCTTTCTATCAGCCAATGTTAGATGCCATTGCATCTGCTGGACTAGGTTTCAAGGGACCGTTGTATCATGACCTACGTGGGCCATTATTGAAACATGTTACTGATGGCATCCATGAATATCTTGATGATCTGAAGAAAGAATGGAGCACATATGGTTGCTCAGTTATTGCTGATAGACAGAAGAATCATGGAGAGGGTTCAATAATAAATTTCCTTGTGTACTGTCAACGAGGTACTATGTTTCTGAAATCTGTGGATACTTCAGCAGAGGAACCAAATTTGCTTGAGATCTTTGATCAGGTTGTTAGAGAAGTTGGGCAAGAAAACATTGTTCAATTTATCACAGATTTAGATGCAAGAGATAAAGCTACCGTTAAGGTTCTAGAAGAAATGTACAAAACTTTTGTGTGGTCTCCATGTGCAGCACGTTGCATTGAACTGATGTTGGAGAACCTTGCACATCCTAGATATTTTCCTATGATTGATGAAACTTTAAATAAGGCAAGGAAGATAACCCGATTCATATATAATCATGCATGGGTTTTGTCATTGATGAGGAAAGAATTCACAGGTGGTAGAGATCTGTGCCATCCAGCCATCTCAAGATTCGCTACGCATTTCCTTAGTCTCCAATGTATCCTTAAATTTGAGAAAGAGCTCCGCCAAATGGTTACTAGTAACAAATGGGAAAAATCGGATTATGCTAAGGGCGGTGTTGGCAAAGAGATAGCAGCTACTATTTTGAATACTCACTTTTGGGCTCAGTGTAAGCATGTAGTCAAGGTCACTGAGCCGCTGTTGCGTGTACTAAGATTGGTGGATAGTAATGAAAAACCTTCAATGGGTTACCTGTATGAAGCAATGGAGAATGCAAAGGAATCAATCAGGAGACGGATGATGTATAAGGTGTCCCTTTATGGGCCGTATATTAGAGTAATTGATGCTAGGATGGAGAAACAACTTCACAGTCCATTGCATGCAGCAGGGTGCTTTTTCAATCCTGGTATATTCTTTAGTCCAACTTTCAAGATGCAAAGCTATGCATATAGGGGGCTTATGAAGACAATTACTTGTTTGGTCCCTAATGATGACGTTCAAGATAAGATATTTCTCCAACTTGAGGAGTACAAGAAATCAACCGGTGACTTTGGGCTTCCAATCGCAATTCGTCAACGAGAAAAACTCAATCCAGGTAATGATTTATTCCATGTTATTACTGATTGTCTGAGGTGTTTTAACAGTGTTCATGGGGAAAAAATCCATGTTCCTCAAACTGTTATTTGACTTTCTGGATTTTTCATTCTCACAATGTTACATCTGTGTTTATTAGTTGCATGGTGGGACAACTTTGGTAATGAAACTCTCGAGCTCCAAAATCTTGCAATGCGAGTCCTTAGCCAATGTTGCAGCACAACAGGCTGCGAAAGGAATTGGGACATCTTTGAATATATCCATTCAAGAAAGATTAGCAGACTTGAGCGTTCAAGGCTAAATGATGTCGTCTTTCTTCAGTACAACCAGAAGCTTCGAGAACGGTATAATAGCCAAGAATTCTCTGCTACAAATTAACAATTATCCACTTGCTAATGTTACCAATATTATGCTCCTATGATGCAACTATCTAGTACTTACTAATATTAGTTGCAATCTTGCAGGAACTTTCACAAACGCAAAGATGCCATTGACCCTATCAGCCTTGACAATATTGATGTTTTAGAAGAATGGGTCAGTGAAGAGCCCAGCTTTCTGTGCACAGATGACCTGAACTGGGAGAGCATAGACGCTCCATTTGCTGAACCAACTTCTGATGAAGAATTTGTCACTATTGATGACGATGAAGCCCCAACAGCATCATTATCCTGGTCGGCAACGGCAGCGGACGATTCATACTGCCCGCTACCCGATCAAGATCCCTATCTGTATGTCACTCAAGAGGGTGAATTTTAACCTCTCTGAAACCTGGAACATCTGTGGCGTAGTAAACTGAGCTGTCATTAGGACACATACATTAGGTTCTGAGACTCCCCTGTGCATGGATTGGTGGCAGTTTAACTGAGGCTGGCCAGTTTAATCTGTTCCGCTGATGAAATCATTTTCCTTCTGTAATTATGCTACAATCTGTGCATGCAGACTTTGTTTAAACTCTGTTAGCTGGTTACCGTGGTTTTCGACTATCTCGTCAGTCGGCAGTTACTAGTAGCTGGCTATCTGACTGCTACCAGTAACCGACAGTCTACCGGTTTATGAAAGGGAACCTGCCCGTAGAAAAAAAATGTGCGTGGAAAGGATGAACAAACATGGACTCTCTAGCAAAGTTGACCACATTCTGAAAAAAACACACTCAGGCGTTGGTGTGAAGAGACTCAAGGTTGAAATGTATAGTTCTTGCAATATCGAAAAAGGTTCTCTCGATAGTTGGCTTCAGATTGCAATTACACCGGGGATTGAAGAAATCACCCTTGTACTGGCTGGAAACAGGATGGGACGGTACAATTCTCCCCAGAATATGATTATTTGTCATTGGTTTCTTTTCTCGACGCTTCTCCTGTTTTGGAGACTTTCAAATTGGGTGTAAGCCATTGTTCTTGTTGCAGAGATATCTAGTCTCTGTAGTGGCTAACCATCTAATTAACTGTCACGGGTTTTGATCCTATGCAGGTAGAGCAGGATAACAAGGTTGCGACGTGACTTGGAAGCCGACAGAGGGCTCATTACCATTGAAGGATAACAAGGTTTCTGAACAAGCAATATATAGATTTTTCAGAATATAGTGTCATGGCCGTGGGCCAATAATAAACTCAGAATTTAGAACAAGACAACAAGTTTTTTAAAGATATTTTATATAATAATTTATTTGAATTATTAAGCTTCAACTGTATCGATCTCTAAAAACACCGTCCTTCTAAAAATGGACATAGCACATAGTATTTGCTTGCAGCGGCCAAGACAGGCCTGAGGTAGGTAGAACATAAGTCCGACACCTAGCTCTAAAACTTTATTAAGATTCATCGAATTGCGATGCAAATTTTTGAAGAAATTTAAAAATAATTCATTCATTACGGGCTCCACCCTGTTTGCTTGTGACGTGGCAAAAGCAATACGCATGTACACACGCGTGGCCGCGTAATTGCACGCCAGGTCGCCAGCCAGCTGCTCGCTGCGTACGAGTAGTCGTTAGATGACAACACGAGAGAGGATTTATTTGTCTCGTAGCTGCCCATCCGTCCACGCAGACACACGTCCTTACACGTGCGCGTGGATCCCGGCCGTCCGTTCGTCCGTCCGTCGCCGCAGTAAATTCGGCCGCTCGATCCGATCTTCTCCTCCCCCGGCCCCACCGTCAGCCACAGCTCACAGCCCGTACGTGCGCCCTGCACACCCCACCCCGTTTGATCCGTGCGGCCCGTGTCCCATTGTTTGAAAAGGAAACACCAACCCAGTACCCACCACCAGCCGTGGTACCAAAACCGTCGGCTGATCCATCAACGACAAGCTTTGGTACCGTAGCTATAGGGCAATCCTAACCTCTAACCTATAGTGTTTTAGATGATATCTTATCTTATTATATCAGTACAATATTATCTCTAGAAATCATACTTTTAACCATAATTTTTTAGCGTGGGTCCACAGTAAATTTTTTATACCCCTCTCTCATTTCTCTCTCCACTTCCCAACCAATTCTTTTCTATTTCTGTCTTGGATATTGTGACGATATGATATCTTAGTTTAGATATGGTTTCTTCATTATCTATTATCTCTCTTTATTAATTTACTTGCCATATCATATTTTTTCTTATGTGGCAGTCTATTAAATACTCAAGACATCATCCTACTTAGAGGATTAGAATTACTCTTACCGATTCGGTTTAATTGTAATCAGATTAGTAAATATTGAGGATATGTTTTCGTTTGGTATTTTTGATAATTCTATTATAGCTAGGACATAGGAGGATGTCTGCCTTGTATATAAGTGAGGAAGTACGAACCAGGATTTTAAGTTAGCCGGATCACTATAAATCTGTCATGTATGATTTTAAGATTTTAGTATGATATTAATATCATTAGGCAGACTAGACTGTTTATCTTTGACTCGATGTCATGTAGGGGAAGGATCTTCCTGTGGACAATTGGCATCCCAAGACGTGCTGCCTACACCCTGTGGCCAAATTAAAAAAGCCCTACCGGCCATTGGTCAAAAGCCTAAAAGGAACAGTCGCTTGCACATCAAGGTTCAGGCTGGTGATCATTCCTTTGTTAACTCTCACCTCTTTCATAAAACAATCAAACGCGGGTTCATGATGACGACGACGATGATCTGATCTTTGTTCTTTAAGTCCTTCTGGTCTAACAACCTGTCAGTTACTGACTGTACGTATCATATATTCATATCATGTCATGTGGATCGATCTGGTGCATGTCTATTCTCATGAACTTTGCAGGAGCAGTATGCAGTTATGCACTGCTCCATTTCATTTTGAGATTACTGAACTCTGCTCATTTCAGCTCCACTGAGATCTGTACTACTGGATGGGCTGCTCCATGGAGTTAGCCACTCCATGAAAATGAAAACGTCGGAGCGGTAGTGTTTGGGAGGGCTCTACCATACTCTACAGTGGAGTTATGAGCTAGAACCCTCCCAAACAGAGCCTGAGAAATCATTATACAACAGTGTCCAAGAACTCAGACATGCAGGCATCTCTTTCTGCATCTTGTGTTCTTATCTGAAGCTCTGAAGAAAAAAAGGAAGCTGCAGCCTGACAAATGGATCCTGGAAAGAACTGCAGAATATGTTCTTATCTGCCACCCTCTCTTTCTCTCAAAATCATCAGTGCTGCTGGATCTTTTGCTCATGTCCATTTTGTTACTCCCTGAGACCAAAGAAATGCAGGGACAACTTTGCAGCTGCTGGTGCCATTTGGAGCTCTGCTGTTGTTCATTCTGCAGCAGATGGATGCATGCATGGATGGATGAGCCGAAGGCACAAAGCTACAAAACCTGGGAGTTTGATTTGTTAGTTTGAAATGGAAAAGATATATATACTGATAAGAGATTCGAAATTCAAATCCTCTAGTACCACTGACAAATTCTTCAGTCACGCCCACTGATAGACAATTGCAGAGATTTCACCTGGTAAATATAAACCAAAATGCCCATCACCTGATAAATATTGTTGTTCGATTTTTTTTGGAAGTTTTTGTTTGCATGGATGTGCTGTATTTTTTTCAGGAAAATAATCCCCCAGCTGAAAACTTAGCAAACTGTGTTTTTCATGGAAAGATTTACCTTAGCCAGCTATTGGTTTATCACAGCAAGGAAGGTGGTTACAGAAGCTAAAAGCTGCTAGTGATTAGTATTTAAGGTGGGTTTGGTTGAGATGTAGATCTTAAAAAAATTGTTGTGAGCTATAAAAAATTAGATATGAACTGTGAAAAAGCTGTGAAGTTGTTTGGTTGGAGCAGTTATAGATCTATAATAGAGTGATTCCATTAAATTTAACGATATGAAACGGTGATCCATACCTCAATTAACAGTGAATATAATAAGCTTATATAGACTGGCAAAAGGATCGACCGGTGCAAACCATAAAGTTGTATAATCTAATGGTAGGACAATTTTTACTTTATAGTGATAAAAAGCTGCCACGGTTAAAAACTAATTTTATCTAATACTTGTTTTGTTCAAGTCTCACTTTTCTAACCAAGAAACTGGTTAAAAAAGATAACCAAACACATCTTAGTTTATTACATAGGGCTGGTTAGTTTGGTTAAGTTGGCCACACACGTATGGATCTACAGTAGTAGCTGTCTAATTAACCCAATGTTTATTGGGTGGAGCCATGTGGAGTTATTGTGCAATTGCTTGCTTTCTAGTGCTGCTATGGTGGTACAAAGCAAGCCCAAAGGAGAAAGCCGTGGCTTGTCAATGATCCAAGCTTTGTGCATGTTCTCTCTCTTAAAAAAAGAGCAAATGCTGATACAAAACTGTCAGCAAGTTGTCCAAACTGGGTTTAGGGCTTTGAACTTTAGATTTTGAGAAGTAGCCAGTAAAAATCTAAAGAACCCATTAAAAATCTACAATTTCTAGATACTAATTTATTTTTTGAGATTCTATGACTACTGATTTTTACATCGAAGTAAAAATCTGAACCGTTTGAGAGAGTTTCAGATTATAAAAATAGTTACAGCTGATAGAATCTTTCTCCGACGGATCCTTAGATTGCTAATGTCACCAATCACGTTTGTAACAAATAATATTGTGAAGTTAATTCTGAAGATTATTGTCAAAGAACCACATAAAGGATTTCCTTTTTTCTATCCCAGCTACACTACAATAAAATGCTGTCCAAAATACATATATGCAGCCTGCTGCTGCATCTGATACAGCACGAAAAGAACATAAAAACGTTGCAGATTACTGGCACAACAAACTGAACAGACAGTGGTGCAGTAAACACCAGTAAATGGGTGTAGAAAATGGATGGAAATGTCCTTCTAATATTTACCTCGCCATGCATGCATGCAGTACCCTGGCCTTAATTATCACGAGAAATTAAATGAGAATACTTACAGCCAGCCCGTTAGGGGCAAGAATTTACTTGCGCAACGTTTCCATTCCAGCTCAAAGAATCCTAGGCTACTCTCACTTGCAGGTGTACGTTCTCTGCCCCCCTTTGACTTGACTTCACTGCTTGCAGCTAGCTGCATGCTCATTTCATCTCTCCCACAGCATTCATCCTAAATAAAATCCAAGTGCGCGATCTGGAATTCTGTACCTGACGTGTTCAGATGTCACAGCATATCAACTGTCATTACTATTTTATCAGACAGAGTATCATGGTAGTTATCCAGCTCTGAAGATTCAGAAGTTGTAGATTAAGAACAAGCAGTGGCATGGTAGTATACTAGTATATATGTTAATTAGATTCTACTGCAAGTGAAGAAGTGAGATACTGACTACTGAGTGAGAAAGAAAGTTCAGAAGTGAAAAAGAAAGCTCATTCATGAGGCAACAACAGCAGTAGCACAGACAGTAACAGCAAGTAACAACTAACAACCCATGTGACTATGTGAGGTATTTTTCAGTTCTTCACTCTCTCCTCCTTTAGGATCAGAGCCTGTTTCTGCTCTTCTAGAGAGACAGGGCCATGTTGCTGAACTGAATTCTGAGTAACTGAGATAGCTTTGATCCTGTGTAAACTGTTTGGAATTTGGATTTAACCAAGCTGGCCCAAAGCATGTGCTTAGCTCAAACCTGAAGAGAGCCATGATGCACCTGATAAATGTGGGAGATAATCCATGAAAACTTTGGAGCACTGTTTTTCATCAGGCAAGGACAGTTTCATGGTGTCAACTGTGGCCTGACAGGTTGTTTTTATGTATGGCATTAATTGTTAGGGCTTGTATAAGCTGGATGTGGAGTGAGAGTGACCAATGTAGCAGAAGACAAAAGCCCTGGGAGAGCAAAATTTGGAACAGAACTCTGTCATGCTCATGATCCATGAACTGCATGTTGTTCTTGTAACTGCAAACTTGGATTTTTGCTCAGTTTTCCATTGTGTGACATGGCACTTCGTTTTTTTGAAAGAAGACCCGGGAGTGTGACGATTTCAATTCGTATGGACGAACAGGGATCAATTGAACAGTAAGGATTTATACCCATGAAAGGAAAAAATATCCTGGAAAATTAAATCAGAAATGGGAGGTCAAAACCATGTCATCTCCTGATCAATAGAAGATTCTCCCTGTCTGTTGTCTCTCCGGCACAGAGACAGGAGTACAGGACGGCCAAAATTACACTAACCATCGCAGAGGTATTTTCTTTGAAAAGTTCTGGATTAACAGACAGGTGTCCAATCATCCATAGCTGAAATAGTTTAGTAAACCATGTACAGAAAAAAATTCAAACTTTTTCGGATTGAACATGACACAATTGACAATTCTGGGGCTGCCTCAATTGTAAGAATGGTAGATCTACCCAGATTATCAAGGTTAGAATCACCCAATTCTGAAGGACACAATTAACACAAGGATTCTGTAACACACAGAAACAACATTATGCAAAGAACACAGATGAAATGAAGGTGATCATAAATAATTTTGGTAGCTTTCATAATTACCAAGATCTCTATGAATTTTCTTACAACCATTTTTTGGGCTTTTCACTTCCATCCAGTAGTAACAGCCTCCTCGATTCTACAACTACAGATTCTCCTTCACACAAAGGCGTACTAAAATTTAAAAAGAAGATAAACACACATGAAAATAGCTCATTATTTATACGAATACGTAGAACTATGATTTATACGATGGCCGTAGACACAAATAACCTGGTGAAAAAAAGAAAAGAAAAAGGGGGGGAAAGAAGTGAAGAACTGGAAGAATTCTCCGAGAGATCAACCAAAGCAAGCAGCTGGCCAAGATAAATTACGGCCAGATCGCAGCAATCACGACACCCGGATCCGCTTCTTGGGCGGCAGCGACCGGAACACGGCGGAGAGGTCGCGCGGGACGGCGACGAACACCAGCGACGACGACTTCCGCTTCTT
>KE372660.1:372318-386673 GCA_000418225.1 Zizania latifolia
GCCGCTTCAACCAGATGGATTACCATGATGCGCTAGCTGGAGCCAAGTCTAGGTTTCAGCCAGTACCTTCTACATGGCTTGGCCTCTGACGGCAGTTGCTGTTCTTGCTGGACAACAGTGCCTTTTAGATGTAGCAGCTATACTTTCTAAAATGCAGAAGTGGATCCGAAAGATGGTATTTCCAATGGATGATTTGTATACATTTAAAATCTTGGCGACTTCAGAAACACCAAACTGTTGTTTGATTGGGAAATATTGTTTGTCTTGTAAATTCTTTAAAAAATGCTTCTATGCAAATTCCCCGTATATTCTGTTACTTTCAGTTTACTAACATTCAGCAGTACCTGATTTCTCCATTTTCAGCTTATGATGGAAACCATCGCCTGAACTCTGGCCTGTATCATCTCAGATGTGGTGTGTGGCACAAAACTTTTACTTGAATGGAATATGTGTATTCTATACAGTTCTCTAGTAAATGATACATCCGTGTGTTGGAGGTAACTAAGGCTCTATTTGTATGACTTCAGATCTAAAAGATTTCTTAGAGTTGTTCAAATTTAGGCTAAAGAAATATTAGATCTAGAGTTAGAGTCGTGGATAGATTGATGGTATCCAGTTAAACCATAAGTTTTTAATTTAGACTAAAAATAAAAATTTAAATCACTTTAATTTATCATAAAAACTCATGTTTCAAATCTTGTAGCTAGAGTTATACTAAATAGACCCTAATTAGGCAAGACTTCGAATTCCATATTGGCTGTATCGAACACCTAAAATCTGCGCTGTATTAAGTCAAATAAAACATTAGTAATTATCTTGACAATATAAAGTAAAAGAATAATTGATAACAACAATTTTCTGAATGACAACTTATCATCACAAACAGAAAACCTTGTGCACCATTGCTCTTTCCAACACAATTCACATGCATGCATTGGCACATGCTTGCACTACAGAATCATCTCCAAACCACGCACTCTGCATGATGAACAGCCTATAACGATTCCCCTTTCTGCTACCTCCTACAGACTATATGTTCTTACAATCATTACTGCAGCTCAGTGCAGCATTGCTGGCCAAGCCAAGCTCCAACATGGCCAGGCCATCCTTGCAGCTTCTTCTTCACCTGCTGCTCCTCTTCTCAATCTGCGCAATTCTCGCGCGCGCGGATCTTATGCTGGAGAGGTTCGAGCAGTGGATGAGCAGGCATGGCCGTGCCTATGCCGACGCCGGTGAGAAGCAGAGGAGGTTTGAGGTGTACCGGAGTAACGTTGAGCTCGTTGAGAAGTTCAACTCCATGAGCAATGGCTACAAGCTAGCTGACAACAAGTTCGCCGACCTGACGAACGAGGAATTCAGAGTCAAGATGCTGGGATTCAGCCCCCATGTCACAATCCAGCAAGCATTAAACACCTGTAGTTCTGTATGTTCATATCACTTAAATTACATTTTTTTAATCATAACAACAATCATGAGCAAGGAAAGTTGAGATTTTTTTTGGTGATATGAATGCTAATACAGGGACAGGCTGACAGAGGAATGGGTGAAGAGAGTAGTGATGATGTTCTACCGAAAAGCGTCGATTGGAGGAAGGAAGGGGCAGTGGTGCCAGTGAAGAACCAAGGGAATTGTGGTTGGTGATCATGAGTTCATGACAATAAATGAGCAATAGAATAGAAGATTCACCTGTAAAATGTTGGAAATTTATCAAATTAATCGATGGAAATTTGCGTGCAGGTTCTTGCTGGGCGTTCTCTGCGGTTGCGGCCATAGAGGGCATCAGCCAGATCAAGAACGGGAAGCTGGTGTCGCTGTCGGAGCAGGAGCTCATCGACTGCGACGACAAGGCCGTCGGCTGCGCCGGCGGGTACATGAGCTGGGCCTTCGAGTTCGTCGTCAGCAACCACGGCCTCGCCTCCGAGGCGAGCTACCCTTACAGGGGCGCGAACGGCGCGTGCCAGACGGCGAAGCTGAACGAGAGCACGGTGAGCATCGCCGGGTACCGGAACGTGACGCCCAACAGCGAGCCGGACCTGATGAGGGCGGCGGCGGCGCAGCCGGTGTCCGTGGCAGTGGACGCCGGCAGCTTCATGTTCCAGCTCTACGGCAGCGGGGTCTACACGGGGCCGTGCACCGCCGATGTCAACCACGGCGTCACTGTGGTGGGCTACGGCGAGTCCGAGCCGACTGAAGCCGCCGCCGCCGCCGCCGGCGGCACGGCGGGGAAGAAGTACTGGATCGTGAAGAACTCGTGGGGGCCCGAGTGGGGAAACGCCGGCTACATCCTCATGCAGCGCGACGCCGGCGTGGCCTCCGGCCTGTGCGGCATCGCGCTGCTGCCGAGCTACCCCATCATGTGAACATGTTGTTTAGCTTGAATTGGGAATTTGGGATAGTTTAGTTCACTTAATGTTGTAATTATTATGTACGTAAATTTGCGTAACGCTAAAGAGAGCGTGAAAATTGTATTATGTATACTCAATAAATTAAATTTACGAAATTGTTTGCACGGATAGGCACGAAAAAACGCGGCAGGTCATTAGCGCACAGTTAATTAAGTATTGACTACTGAGATGATTTATCTTGATTTTTAAAGAAACTTTACATATTTTTTAAAAAAAACAGAGTTTGAAAAATGAGCCACAATAATCCGAGAATAATTTGGCCGAAGATTCTTGAAGGGCTGGGTGAGCTTTTTTTTTCTAACATGTGAACTAGCAACAAAAACTAATATATTCTTGGCAGTTAAAAACGGAAATATTTGATTATTTAATACCCTAAAAATAATTTTGATTATTTATCATGTGAACTCGGTGTCATACTTAGAAGATTCCATGTATCATAAATAATTAAATAGCATAGATTTTTAGTGGTAAATCATGTTATGCGGTACATTTCCTTTAACAAACAAATGCAAATAATAATCCCATGCGGCCATGCCTTCCTGTACCCTCCACTCCTCCAGTGTGTGGAATCTGCTACAGCCAGAGAGAAATTTTAGGAGCTCATATGGAATTACTCATGCTGAGCCTGCAATCATATTTACTGAATCAATATCTCTGCCTGGAAAAGAGATTTGTTCAGTCTGTAATTTAGTCTGATTGCTGTCTTACAGAAACTTCCTGAAGGAAATTCTAGGCCATAAGTTATACAAAATACAAAAGCTTAACTCCCTGGTCAATCAACAGGTTAAAACAAAAATTGCAAGATGTAGTGATGCCTTGGAGCAGCCTAGTTCACATCATTTCTTCAGAAGCTTCCTCAAAACTTCTTCAGCATGATGCTCCATCTTCGGTAATACCCAGTCATGCTGGATGATATCCAGGCTATCTTTCTCTGCGCTCAAACTCTGGAAATGGCCAATTCAAAAGGGGGAGATAATTATGTGCTAATCAATCCCGTACAAAGAATCATTAGAACATGCATGCATATAGGCACTCCACCAAACCGATAACGGAAAAAGACGACTAAAAGACTGTAAAACACCAAGAAAGTTGCAGATGATGCTTTGGGCCACAAAATGCCCAGCAAACCAACGAGGAATTTAAACACCTATGAATTTTTCTGAATTGGTAACTCGCCTATATATTATATTAAAGGGCACAAATGCCAAAAGATTTGTATATGAACTGTCGCACTCCCCTGCAGTATTATACGTCTGACAAATGAGCCAGAGGGTACAATTTGCATTGAGCAATGAAAAATGAAATACTTGAACAACTGAAATCCTGAAGTAGCATTAAGCACTTAAAAAGGCCATGGGGCCAAGCAAGCGGATACATCATTACAGTAAATTCAAAACTCTAAAAATGTAATTTTAAAATCATTCACCCTCAGTCACTCACTCAAGCTATACAGCTTATACTTAAAGTAATTCAATCTGATTTATGTGAAGGTCTAACATGCAGGACGTATGGAAATTAAAATGTTAAGCAGAGCTTTCTATCTTGTGTATGTAAAGTCGTGTTGTGCAATCACTGCAATGCAAGCTTATATGCAGCAGTTCAAGATAAGCACAAGGGATCCATTAAAAGATAGGGAACCCCATACCATTGTGGGATTAGCACCAAATCCACCACCCATCTGCATCATCTTTTGTGCATCATCAGTAGCTGCATGTCATGCAAAAGGCATTAAACTCCAATACAACAAAATACAATCAAGACAACCCATAAATATGAGAAAAGTTCCACCATAGTGGACCTAAGTGTTATCTAACCATTTTCTTCACCAAGGATCAGACTGAAGAGACCCCTCAAGCCAAACAAATTGAGAAAGTACCTAATAACAACAAGCAACCATTACAGCACTTCAGAAGTTGAGAGTTCATATATAACCTAGATCATTCCTTACTTGAAATTTTGATGAAAACAATTAAAAATATATATACGCACCATGAACGGCTGCTAACATAGCTCACATCAACAGTGCCCAGGTCTATCCCATTTTGCAGCATTCCCCTGAACCGCAGAGTCAATGGAAAGGGAATTTTAGCTGAAAAGATAGTGGCAGATATGTCAGTACATGACATTGAAGTGTACAGATGATCACAAAAACAACAGAAGTTGATAACACATATGGTAATATATACCAGTAACAGTATGCCGAACCCACCAACCATCCAATCATATCTGAATACATTTTACTTTGTAGAATTTTATTTATTACCAAAGCTTCTCGGTTAGATGGGAGATGATGGTTAAAAGTGCATGTATGATGTATCAGAACATTTTCGAACTACAATTTTCCAAATACAACTAGAGGAGACGAGATAACTTTGGTAGATATCCTAGCTAAAATGATGGTACTATGTAAGATTATTTCCATGCTAGACGATTAACAACACATAATATACTTCTTGAAATTCCATGGTGAAATATGCTATCCATATTTTACCCAGTTAGTACTGAAATATACTTTTCCTAACATAAGCGACATAACGACTGAAACTTCAACTCTAATACATGACAGAAGCATTTGTAACTTCTACCAATGTGCTTGGACCAAATTAGACAGACCTCCCAATGAGAACAACATCATACACAGCAGCTTCCCCAGACTTGAAATGTGATGTATTTTTGTAGTTAATAATAATTATTTTGCAGCAGCATGAAATAAATAAATGAACATGGAATTGGCGTATCAAAGAACAATTATCACAGTAGCATACATAATGAAGCACATACCTGCAACAAAACCCGAAAAGAAGAAGTTCACCCATGCAAATGTAAGTGTCTGCAAAAGGTTGAAACAACATGTTAACAAAAGGAACCATGGTAGCTGTGATAGAAGCAAATCAACACGCATGCCACTGAACCTGTGGGACTATCATGGAGAGGTTCTTCTTCATCATGTCCATGGCCATGTTCGGATCTGAAAACATGGCCGCCTGAGCTTTTTGCGCTTCCTCTTTCGGGACATGAAGCAAGCCGTTTTCCTACAGTGGACTAAAAAATGTCAAAACACAGTATTCCCATTACAACAGTTAGTGGAGCAACATGTCTCAGTATCAAATCAAAATCATCAAGCCCATCCTGAAAAGTTCTCAAATTGTAGATTATATCATAGTACTGATGTTGTGTAGTGCACTCTCTTCTGACTATGAAGAACTAAGCTTTAAGAATCCCTCCTTAATTGGGCATTAGTGTACTCACTACTCAGACACTTCAATTGAAATTACCTCGTTGGTGTAATAAACCTTGCGCGACTTGAAAGCCTTGGCCGGGATGAACTGCGCGCCGGTCCTCAGATGCCTCGCCCTGACGACCACTTGCCTGTGGAGAAGTAAAACCCTCGCATGAGTCACTGCATCGACAGAGCTAAACAGGAAGAACAGAATCCACAGTAGCACGCAACACGCTCGTAGATTCTGAATTCCTAGAGCAAGTCCTGCTCCGGGCGCCGCTCCCGGGATCTAGGTCGCCCAGGTCGAGAGAATCGGGAACAGATCGCGACGGAACTGCGTATAGGAGGAGTGAGTAGAAGCACGAACCCCTCCTTGACGAGCTTGGGGTCGGGAGACGGAGATGCTGCCGGGGAGCGCATCAACTTGGCGACGAAGTAGCGGAGCACGCCGATGAGCACCATGACCACGGAGAGCGGGACCAGGACCCAGTCCCGGATCGCCGTGTCCAGCACCAGCTCCTCCGTCATCTGAGCCCGGAACGCGTGCGCTAGCTACCCAGATACGGCGTAGGCGGGGGCGGGGGAGCGGCGACCGGCGACGTCGCGCGCGAGGCGAGAGGAGATCAAGAGGAGAGCTAGCTCGCCGCCGCGGGTGGATGGGCCGAGGCCGGAGGCCGCGAGGAGTACTCCTACTCCTACCCGCCTGCAACTGCCAGCCGAAACGGTTGTTGGGTCGGGTCGGAATCGGATTCTTTGCAGATTGGGCTCGGACCACAAATGAGGCCCATGTTGCTTTGCAGATTGGATACGGCCCACAAATCAGGCACATGTTGCTTTGCAGATTGTATACGGCCCACAAATCAGGCCCATGTTGCTTTGCAGATTGAGTAGGGCCCACAAGTCAGGCCCATGTTCCCCACAGAGTAAAAAGACTCATATTGCACCAGACAGCATTATTTTTCTTTTTCTTTTTCTTTTTGCTGTTCCTTCTACTGCCTTGGATTTCAGTCTTAAATAGGCGGAAATTTAAGTGAAACTTGCAGTTTTTTAGATCGAATTCTTGAAATCATTTTATGAAATTTTGGCATGGAGACATGCAAAGGCATAAATACTTCGCAATTGGTAGATAAGCAGCTTGGTGTACATAATTAGCTAATATTTTATGTTGGGGGATGACATGGGCATGATGACCTGGTCAATTACTTGTTGTCTAAGTTAGAGAGAGTATTTAAAAAAATATCTACACTGAGAATCAATTCAACACACACATGGAATTGCTAACTTATGAATTTTTTGAGAATAGAGTATTTAAAAAATACAGTATTTAAACTAAATCATACAAGTCCTTAGTTTTTTTTTTCAAAATTATGCCTAAAAGAAGAAACTAATAAAGAAAAAACACATGTTACCATACTATCATAAAAATAAATAGAGTCGCCGCACGGCAACAAAACATGTGGCGTTTTCTCCCACAAACAAAACAGATGGTGCTAGACCAACAAAATATATAGCTCGAGTAGTCTCTATACTAGCAACAATATTCGATACTATCTTTGTTTCTAAAGAATGTCTGGCGTGAAAGGTTTTAAGAGATAAAGCCTAATGAAAAAAAAATATATATGCACTAATTTTCTCGGTAGAAAATAAATACTCTAGGATATAACACATAATTATCTACATCTCTATCTTACACGTACAAATTAATACGCGTACCAATCTACCATCACACATATTATACATTTTAATATATCAATAATACTACTAAGCTTGCTTGGAAATTTTATATCTCTACTATAAACAAAACTGTTAAAACCCATAGATCTATTCGGAAGAGAAAAACCGATATCCACGAAGAAATTTTATATCCCTGGGTACGCGAAGCAATATCGCTGGTCCTGGCCAGAATCCCGCCGTCCGCCACGTACATTAACGACGAAGCGTAGGCCCATTCCCGTCATTTCCACCCCCTCTCCGGCGCATCCCAGCCGCACATCTCCTCCGCGCACGAATCTCGAAGCACCACGGCGCCATTCCCGGGGCGCGCTGGCGGAATCAGGAAGTGGTTCGAGGGTTTAAGAAGGGAGACGCCTTCTCCCCCCTCTCCCCACCCCTCCGGCTCCGCAGAGAGAGAGAGGGAGGGAGAGAGAGAGAGGAGAGCATCTGCGGCGTGAGGCAGGCGAGGAGGAGGCGGCTGGTGAGGCCACGGCGGGCGGTTGGGGTGGGAGGTGAGGAAGAGGGAGCGGGAAGGAAGGGAGAGGGAGGCGCCGGGCTTGGGCGGTCGGTACTGGGTAGGGTTCAGGTGCCCCGTCCGGCCGCGGCTGGGGTCAGCGAAGGTCAGCGCGTCGTTACCCCCGACTCAATTGTGGTGGTCGTGGGGACGAACTGTGCTTCTCGGTGTGGCTTTTGCTCGGGTCCTTTTTGTTAAAACTGGAGTTTTTTAAGGAAGGGGCTGCTGTACAGAGAGGAAGATGCTGTTTTATCTCTCTGACTTTCTCTCTTTGGTTTTAGCGTTCGTGTAGTGCTATGTTTTGTGATCATGGGTGGGTTTGTTATGGCTATCGATGCAAGTATCTGTGTAATTCTGTGCAATGCTTGATGAGGGGGCGAGCTCTTCACTTTGGTGTGTTTTTATTTTACCCTTTCGGGGGTTCATTTGATGTTACTCTGCATATTGATTTAGACCTGGTATGGTTGTTCTTGTGCAAAGATTTTTGTTTTTTATTTTTGTTGTGTTTTTTGGCTGGAGTGGAGATTTTAGGCTGGGTGGGCACTGGGCCGATTCTGTTCTGTAGGTTGGGGTAGGAATTTTCTGAAAGATGTAATTTCTGTGTTTGATGAAGAATGAATGCGTGATCTCAACAGCAAGCCCCCTTCTTTGGCGCCCTTCATGGGGGGCTGGTATCTTCATGCGGTGGATTTTATTCTGTTGTGCTGTGTTGGTGTGCTGGATCACAAAAACCGTGTAAAAAACTCGCTTTTATTTGGCATATTTCTAGTAACAAGTTCGATTGTTCAAGTTCTTGCAAGTTTTTTTTTTTGTCATGGAGCATGCATCTCTGATGGCTTCCTTGCATTACATGTGTTATTAGTCTGTACTCGCATAGGTCCAAAAATTGGACTGAACTTACGGAATTCAGTTGAGATATTACTCAATTAGCACTAAAAATCATCGCCTATTTGTTTTTCAGCAAAATGGCTACAAAGAGTTTTATGCCATTAACTGGAGCAACAGGAGGAGGGAACTGGCCACCAAGCAGGGACCTAGGTTCATACAACTCTATGACAGCTAGGTTTTCAGAAGAAGAGTTGGCCGACTTGGCATTCATGTCAAATAGGGGCAGCATTTTTGGTAACCGGAGGGATTCTGTCCCGAATCGCAGTGGAAGTGCTCCTCCTAGCATGGAGGGCTCTTCAGCTGCACTTAATCACTTCACAGGTCAGCAGAGTGGGAACTTCGGAGTCGGTTTGCAGAACTTGTGCACTGGAGCTAATGGTTCAGAGTGTGAGGAGCACATATGTTATAATCCAGCATGTGGTAAATATCACGGCTCCAAGGTGAATTTGAACCCAAGGGAGAGACACCCCTTGATGAACCAGTTTGGCAGGGTTGAAGAACAGATGTTGTTCTCCCGTGATGACAGCATCAGCAGGTCCTTACTTGTTGGTTGTTCTATTCTGTCAACACATAAGGAAGAACCTGAGGACGAAAAGTCACCAAGGTTGGATTCAAGTTCAGCAGAGGATGCTCAATGTGATTCTGCCCAAAGCACATCTAACTTAGGAGGCTGCAGTCCAAACCGTGTAAATTCAATTAAGGTAATTCCGTGTATTAACTCAAGCACTTTTAGCTCTGCTTATTTTTCATTTTTTTCCACATACACTGGAACAAACTTAGTGTTTCCATCCCTGAGATACTCCATTTTGTATCCATCAAGTATCAAGGTCAACTATAATTATATATACATTTTAAGCATCATGGCCATACAGTAGCTGTCAGCTCCACATACCACAATGAACAGAAAACTACGGTTTGATGGGGCGAAACAATATCCAATGTATACTTAACAAAGAAGATTAATGCCCCTGCAATGTGTAAACAAAAATTTTCAATCTTGAGCTGCTAGGAAGTTTTGGTCATTGTTTCTCCTTTAAAAAAAATCTAAAGCTACGTTGGAGATTCAAAACTTTACCATTGATTTGAACAGAAACTGTACACCGTGAATGATTAGACTGATTGATCTTTATTGTTTATATGCTAAATAAAATCAAAACATTTATTTTGTTTCAAGGAATGATGGATTGGTAATAGACCAGCAAATCCGTTCATACTCCACGAGAATAAAAGAAATCTTGATTGCACTCCTATAAACATTGTTGTTTACCAACCCTCATGCATGCAGATGAACTCAATAATATCACATAATCATGTTCTGTTTTGCTAGAGTATGCTGCTGCAAATACTTATTGAACCTATTTGGTAATGATTTTCTTATTCGTTCAGGAAAATTTTCCTTGGAGCAATGATTTATATGGTAATTCTTCTGATCCTTTAAAAACCAACTGTGGTGATGGAGGGTTGATCTATTGTGGCATTAATTCATCAAAGAATTCCACAATTGATGGTGTCAAGTCATCATACTTGAATGAATTTCCACTAGATACTCATCGATTTTCACCAAGACCTATTGGGAGTCCAGTGAGTAATAAACTTACTAGCGGCAGCCTCCCAGCTTCATCTCCTCCTACTCCATCTTGTTCCGATCGCGATACTTCTATTGAAGCTTGTCAGCAAAGAAATCCAAGCATGGCTGTTAAGCCTGGTGAAACAGTCGATGCCATGCTTGACAGTTTGGACTCCAGTATGAAGAACATGAATGTTTGTCTGGATACGCTGCGTAGTTCACATGTTATGCAACAGTGGCAGAACAATGCCTTAATGCAGAATGGCCTGTCAAATCTAGTCCATGGCGATCCTGTGCCAATGGTTCCTCAAGGAATTTATCTTCCTCAAGTTCCACCTATAGACAACTCCACTTTTGGTCATATGAAGTTACACTCTGGTGACGTTCAATTGATTCCCCAGATCGGAATGACAACACCATTTTGTACACCGAGTTCTTTTGGAGTCCCATACTATCCAAATTTGCAGTCGCCTAGTGTTTGGGCCCCTCCGTTAGGAATCGGTGGATATGGTTTGCCTGGTTCATTCTTGCCACCTGTTATGACTAACTTTTCTCCTCAGCTTCCTGTTATGGCACCTTTTGATACTTCTCTTCCAAGCTTTAGTGGTAGAGTAGCTGGTTTTCCTTCAGCAGGGAATCTTACTGCAGGAACAGAATTGTTTGATCCATATAAGATTTATGAGCATCTTGGGGTAGCTATGCCACCACCCATTCCTGATCAGAGCCTTCTGCATTATTTTCAGCAACCTTCTATCCATCAGTATGGTGGTGGAAATCCATATACAATGGTTTCAAGTAGTAATTTTGTGGGGAATCCAGCTGGCTTTTTTGGTTCACAAATCACACACCCATCAGAGAATAGATTCCAGCTCCCAGTTACTGGAGCTGCTAATGCCTCTACACCCAGAAAAGGCAGAAAGTCTGTTGGGAATTATAAGGGCACCTCACCTGACTTTGGTATACGAATACCTTATCCTTCAAGTCCAATATTACATAGACAACCTGCTTCTAGAACATATCCTCATGACAGAAGAAACAATGTCATGGGATTCCAATACCCCTCACAAGATATGCCTGCTAGTTCTGGAATGCAAGGGCAGCGAGGGAGGGAGAAGTCTGATGATCCCAAGGCACGTTTTTTAGCTGAAGAACTAATGTCCAGCAGAACTCGCAGGGCTGAGCTATCTGACATCAAAGGCCAGCTAGTGAAATACAGGTTTGTTGTGGTATTGCTTATCTCATTCACTGTCTATATGTGTGTAACCCAATGAAAAGCTTGAGACGTTAATTGTTTCCATGTTCTTCACCTCAGCTCTGACCAAAATGGTAGTCGATTCATTCAGCAGAAGCTGGAGAATTGCACCACTGAAGAAAAGGCATTAGTGTTTGCGGAGATCCTTCCTCATGCTTCATCATTGATGACTGATGTCTTTGGAAATTATGTTATTCAGAAGGTATCTTGTTCCCTTCTCTTGTATGATTCATCTGTGCAAATTATTTATGTGTAGCATGTGTATTAAACTTGAACAATTGTACCATTTTTTAAGCGATCATATGATCATAGCAGGAATTATGAAATTGTATATTTGTATCAAACAAAATAACATGTAGTACCTGCAGTTATTTGAAAACGGGAGCCCACAGCAAAGGAGAGATCTTGCTGATAAGCTTACCAGCCATGTGTCTTCTTTGAGCCTTCAGATGTATGGATGCAGAGTAATTCAGAAGGTAGTCTTGATTTCCTTTTGGAAGTGTAACTTCATTTCTGCTTACTATTGTTTTGGATACACAATCATGATACCATTTTCCATGGCACGTTGCAGCATGTCTTGTCTGAGTAAATTTTCTTCAGTGAGTGTTATTCTATTTATATAATTATTTATTCCAATATCAGTTGACAATTTTTTAAAAGGGTTAGCCTGTTGGGCGGCACTTCTCATTTCTGCATGGTAATTGGCATATACTCTATTAAATGTCTCAACCCCATTTTAGCCAGTTATTATTGGCGAATTAGTATGTGATGGAAATGAAAAATGATGTGACTTACGAAGGGAAACGAAGTTCGTGTGGCTATGGGCACATGATATGTGCTATGTTCCTTCAAAACCATAGTTATTAAGGCGTCGCCATGGTGACAAGGTGGCCTCGGACGCCTTAGCCCCTCGCCTTAGCCGAGAAAGGAGAGGGAATGGAATAAAGGGACCTCCTCCTCCTGCTGCTCCATCAGACCACCACCGCCATCATGGCTGCTGTGCTTGGACGGGACAGGCAGCGGCGGTGACTGCTGCGTAGGGTTTTGCTGCTGCAGGAAACCCTAGCTGCGGGTGGGCGACTACTCCTTTATATTGACTCCTTGTTGGGCTGGGCCAGGCCAGCTTTGAGGGGAGGTAGCTAGGCATTGGACTGGACTAAACATATTTATATAGATGGGCTATTGGATTGGGCTTTAAATGTGCTGTTAGACTAGGTTTTAAATATGCTCCTCAGCTCCTGCAATTTTAAGTATATATTCTTTCATTTTGTAAGGTGTAGCCTTGACTTATGCCTTACTGCTTAAAAGGTAAGGTGGTCCTCAGGTGCCTCACCTTGCCATACCGCTTTAATAACTATGTGCAGAACTCACTTTCAGATAAGCATTGCATTGTTCTCTTATCTAATGTACACATAGAAATGCTCCCTTGTTCCCACACAGGCTAGTGGTTACAAGTAAAAACATTAAAGTAATTACAAATAAAAAGCTTTGAATTTACCCTATTAAACTGAAGGACTATGACAGACAATATGGATTTTCCTGAAACTTGAAAGCAGTGAATGTCAGGTTGCATGCGTTTGTTTTTCTATTATTCGTCATAAATTTGCGCGAGTAATTATGCTAGTTGGACAATCCTGTGTATTGTTTATTGTCACATCTACACTGGCTTGTCTGGATACTATCTTTATTGGATCTTGTTTGTTCTGATATAACTCGAATGCCATTTTCACAGCCTGCTTCACTCCTAAAATTGCAGGCCCTTGAAGTGATTGACCTTGAACAGAAAATAGGTCTTGTTCATGAGCTCGATGGACATGTACTGCGATGTGTTCATGACCAAAATGGAAATCATGTTATACAAAAATGCATTGAATGTGTTCCATTGGAACATATTGGTTTTCTGGTATCTTCTTTACAGGGCCAAGTTGCCAAACTATCAATGCATCCATATGGTTGTCGTGTTATTCAGGTGAATTGGTTTCGATGTTGTTTTTTGGTAACTTCTTGCCATGTTATTTCGTGTTGACCTTCTTCACATTCTGCATGGCAGAGAACCCTAGAGCATTGCAGCAAAAATTCAGAAGGCATAATTGATGAAATCTTGCAGTCCGCTTGCATGCTTGCACAAGATCAGTATGGAAACTATGTCATGCAGGTGAAAATTTTAGCGGCAGATCTGACTAAGTTTTCATTATATAGGGCATCTTGTTAATTATCATGGTGTAAAAATGTCAATTTTGCAAAGTTGAAACATGTAACTACCAGAACCTTCTGATGATCTCCATGTGGTGAACTGTTGGCTCACCTACATCTTTTATTCATTATAACCATGTCTATTTTGCAGCATATTTTGGAGAAAGGGAATGGTCATGAGAGGGGGCAAATCATCACTAAATTGGCTGGGCAGGTAGTGTCCATGAGCCAAAGCAAATATGCATCTAATGTCATAGAGAAGTGTTTTAAACATGGAGACGGTGCAGAGCGGGATCTTTTGATCAAGGAGATTCTGGAGCAAACTGAGGGCAATAATTGTTTGCTGGTATGCATGATTAAGTAACTTACCCTTTCCATCATCTTCAGAGCCAAACAGCTCAAAGTAAATGATTTACAAATTACCTGCACTGTTGTTTAGGTGATGATGAAGGACAAATATGGTAACTACGTGATACAAAAGATACTTGAAACATGCAATGAACAACAGAAGGAGGTTCTTCTCAGTCGTATGAAGTGCCATGTGCCATTACTGAGGAAATACACCTACGGCAAACACATCATCAGCCGAGTGGAGCATCTCTG
>KE372660.1:423893-436191 GCA_000418225.1 Zizania latifolia
CAGCGGCTACATCGCGCGAGGAAGTAGGAAAGCAGCAAGCAAATTAGGGCAAGGCACACGCAGCATGGGCCGCAGGCAGGCAAGGCCCAGCAGAGTAGCAGACCGCAGGCAGGCCGGCCCAGCTAGCCAGGCAGCAAGTAGGCCCATGTAGTCAGGCAGCAGGCAGGCCGTTTAGACCTTCGGTTTTTCGGGGTTTTTTGTTTTCCAGGAATAAAAACCGAACCGAAAACCAAAAACCGAAGTAAATAAAAACAAAAACCGAATATTTTGAAATAAACCAAAATAGTGCTTTATTCGGTTTGGTTCGGTTCGGTTTTCGGTTTTCGGGTTATTTGTGCCCATCCCTACTAGATATGCATTAAAACTGGAAACTGCTCATTAGATGGAAACTGATTGAGCACCATTGGATACAAAACAATGACACATGTCACACATCCAAACTAGGTATGCATTGTTTTCTCCGTGCATCTGGTATACACCCAATTTTTTTCCCGAAATGTACGTCACTTTTCAGGACCTAGTGAACCTTCACGCTGATGAATGCCCTGTGGTAGTAACCTTGTATGATATGTCCTGTGATGCTTTCTGTTTCTCATTGGAAATAAGCTAAGACTGCTAAGTTAAAGTGGATTACTGTGAAGTTTGTTCAACCTCCCCAGTTGCACCAAAGGAGCAAATCATCTATGCGTGAGTGGTTCAAAAAGTTTGTGTGTAAAAATACTGCTACATGTGCAAGAGCGTACACTGCATTATCAATTATTTTTTGTTGCAATTTGTTCAGCAAAGCTTCAGTATTGCTACCCTGCAAGACTGCAGGGCATTATATGCATATTGTCATTTTCAGAACTAATCAGTGCTAATCAAATTTGACACCTAAATAGGGATGCATGACTTTTGCACATTGTCGGTATTTGGTAATGTTCTTGTTGGAGATACTGATATGCTGTAACTTCAGGAATTGGGAGAGGCATACCAAGTACTCAGTAACCCGACACAGCGTCAAGCATATGACTCATATGGGAAATCTGGTATTTCAACGTAAGTCTAATTGACAAATACTTCCAATGGTGTTACTTCTGAATTCCTTTTTCAAGCAACTAGAGGTTTTTGATGTTAAAAGTTTAAACAGTAATGCCCTGACTCTTTACAGAAGGAATGAATGGTTTCCGTCCTTTTCAGATGTACATTTACCATTTAAATTGGTGGTTTTATTTGGATTGCTGTATGATCTTGCAAGATACTGTGATGACTACTTCTAACCTGCTTGTCATCAATGTTATAGGGAAGCGATAATTGATCCAGCAGCAATTTTTTCAATGCTGTTTGGTAGTGAGTTTTTTGAGGATTACATTGGTCAATTGGAAACGGCATCCATGGCTTCACTTGATATATTTAGTGACGAGGATCAGGAACAGATTGATGCAAGAAGGTTGCAAGAGAAAATGCGAGTAGGTCTCTTTAATACCATGTCTTATGCACATCTCGTTACGCCTGACATGCTCATTGTTTATTGGAAATTTAGAAATATTTCTTCAACATAGAAGACTATGATCCCTCTCTTGTAGCTTCACGGTTCTGAGCCTTGCAACCTATAACCAAGTTATGGACATTTTTCTGTGACATTTCAATGAAATAAGTACATTTTACTCCTCTCAATAGTCGAGGGGCGAAATGTATATCTTCCTAATTCATTTTATTGGAGTAGCATAATAGTTGTTCAGCAATCATGCTTCTTCAAAGCCCAAACAAAGGAAAATTAGAGAGCAAATTCGAGCATGTTTCCACCCTTTGCTTCCTTATACTTCCTTTCTAAAATTAGGCTGTAGAAAAGGAGGTATCCATTGTCCATGCACCAAAAGGTTCACACTGGTATTTTGTTTTAATATATCTACTTTCTCCAATGGCATTGCCAAAATTATGGTTGGAATGAGAAGTCTTTAATTGGCAAGCCTTCATACTTAAAAAAAAGAAAGTTGGAAAGTAATGCTTTGTTAGAGTTCATGTTTTTTACCATATGCACTTTACCCTTTTCAATGCCTTAATAACGATGAATGAGAGAAATTCCAATGTTACATAATACTCTTTCAGAGATCTTTCTAGGTAACGTTTGCCATGAAGAATTTTAATCTTGTTTTTTAGCCACCAAAGTATGTGCACCATTAACTAATAACCCCCTTTAAACTTGTGATAGACATGAGATGAAACTACAGGATGTTTGGCTGTTGATTACTAGAATGCAATTGAGGGTGCTGATGTGGTTGTATATTAAGGAAAAACGAAGCTTTTTGGGGGGTTTATTAGCACTTTAATTTCAATATGCTAACCTGTGTTTCATATTGTTGTTCTCATTTGACAATATATGCAGGTTGTACAAAAGGAAAGGGAGGAGAAACTTGCAGAGACACTGAAAAACAGATTACACCTTTATGTTCAAGGAAACAAAGAGGACTTTATCCAGCTTGCAGAAGCTGAGATCTCCAGACTTTCTAATGCAGGTCCTTGTTCAACCCTTCTCCCCCCTCCTTTTAAAGTGCTCTTTCTTGTTTCCTCATTTGTTATGTGTCCTGTCCATATGACCATATCTGTGCAACAATTTAGTAGTAGTAGCTCTTGAGATTTTGTCTGCTATTAGCCCAGCCTAATGGCTCTGGAGTCTGGAGCCTTCTGCCCCTCCCTTTTATACACATCGTTCCTTGTTTATGTTCATAAACTTGACTTCTATTAACTGAGTTTTTTCTATTCCATTTTTGCTTGCTCTGCAGCATACGGGGTTGATATGCTAAGTACTATCGGTTACATATATTCAAGACAAGCTGCGAAGGAGCTTGGAAAGAAAGCTATATATCTGGGGCTTCCATTTATAGCTGAATGGTTCCGAAACAAAGGCCATTTTATTAAATCCCAAGTTACAGCTGCAACAGGTAAATGCTATTTTATTCCATCATTTTCTGATTGAGCTACCATGAATGCAGATTTTAATATATGCTGTGTTGATGTTAGAATATTGAATATATTTGTAGTTTGGTAATGGAATTTGGTCTCTTATGTTTCTGCAGGTGCAATAGCTCTCATGCAGCTGCAGGAAGACTTAAAGAATCATCTCAGTGCTGAGTGTCACTACAATGAAGAGCAGCTTGAAGCTTACATGGAGGCCCACAAAAGCGTTATGGTTGATTCCTTATGGAAGCTTAATGTTGCTGATATAGAGGAAACCCTATCACATGTCTGCCAGATGGTCCGTCCTCATGTCCTGGCTACTTTTCACTACTGTTGCCCACCCGTTTTTGTATTCATCTTACATTTCACTAGCTTAAGATTTTTAGCATCGATTTAAATATTTGATCAATGCCAGGTGCTTCATGACAGCACTGTCAGGAGAGAGGAACTGAGAGCTCGAGCTAAAGGACTGAAAACTTTAGGCAAAATATTCCAGGTACCGTTCTTAATATATTTATCCATGTACCTTTGATATAAGTTGTCTATTGTTCTTCCATGGGCTAAGTTGGGTTTTTATACCATAGCGTGTTAAGTTCAATTCTAGTGAGGGGGAAGCCGCAACCGCAACAATGAAGAATACAATAAATAATTCGGACGGCAATGATGGTAGTTCTCCTGATTCATCACCAAAATCTCCAAGGGAGCAGTCATTTGATCTAAACCCGCCATATTCCCAGGTGCATATCCCTGTTCTAAGTTCTGAGATCATTGTTGCCACATGTGCGATTTGCACGTCTTACATGACTTCTGTAGGTGTGAGTTAGGTCTGACCATGTAAGGTTTCATATGCTGCTGTTTAGAATTTTTTTACTATATTTAGTAAATCAAATTTCCATAAATGGTAATTGTGGTGACTGGTGACTGATTAGGGTTAAGTTGTATTGAGCTTGAACCTATCTCCAATTGCAATTACATGCAACCACTATAAAAACATACAATTATATCTATAGTGCCATGTACAACAGTACAATTAACCAATACACAAATGGTAAAATTACAGTAGCAGAAAGAATGGACATTGAGGGATCTGATATTCAGTACTAAGATCCAGCTATAACCTGCGGTTCCATTGGCTTTCTCGTTTTCAGCCAGTAATTTAATGCCACAGGAGAAGTGGCGCTCGCGTTGGCTCTGTACACCGGATCTACTGTCGAAAATGGTTTTCAAACCATGGCTCATTTTTTGGTGCTCTTAAATTAAGATGCTTGTTTTGACATGGAGGATTGCTCCATCAAACAAAAGACTGAAACATCTGCCGCTCTTTGTGTTACAGAGCCCGTATGTGGAGGCCCCTCAGTTTGGCGGGGCTTACTGTTCGCTCAACTTTCCAATGCCTACCGCTCCACCCGGTGCTCAGAGGGATGCCGTCCCATGAACTATGGGATGCAGTAGCTTGGTCTCATATGGGTCAATCATTTTGTACAATATTTTCCTCCTGGTAGATGGTCACATGGTCTTGGTTTGTACTGTCCGTTGGTGCCATTTGCGAGTTCTTGTTTTTCTTCAGTTGTGTAATCAGTCGACCATAATTCATACACCAGCGGCATGCAGGCGGCAGCGGCCTTGTGTCGTCGGTGTTGGGGCGGCAACAGATCGGCATTTGTTGTACATGAACTATCACCTCACCTCCCAGCTCCATTTGTCGATGGGTGCATAACTGTTTTAGCCTATGGCCCCATATTGCTGCACAATTCGTCAGATGAATCATCTGCCTCGTCGATTCTGAGCTTGGTTCGCCCTTTGATCACATGGTGTCCATTGCTGCTGTTTTCTTGATGCTCCTGTTGAATACTGGTATGCTAATGTCTCTATTTTATATAGTATGTTTGACCAGATTTAAATAAAAACATATTAATGTTTATAATATCAAATAAATACAATACTAAAAATATTTAATGATTGCTTTAATAAAATTAATTTGAAGATGTAATTATTGGTATTTTTTTATAAAAATGGTTAAAGTTAAAAAGTATGACTTTGGTAAAAATCAAACGATTTAAAATATATAATGGAGTGAGTAATATTTTTCGTGGATAATTCATAAATGTTAGTCTTGACCGAGAGATTACGTGAACTTTGGTCATTTAATTACATTAATTACCGTGAGATTAAAAAACTCTAATTATAGGATATTAGTTTAGACGATAATTACAAGGACACAATATATGCAGTATATTATTTTATTATAAAAATATTGTTAGTTAGATCTATCTAGTCAAAAATCAAAATCAAAACTCGAAACCCCACGAGTATTTTCCAAGGGAGTGTTACTAAGCTGACATGCTCACATGCATCGTCTGCGTCGTGCCACTGACAGGTGGGCCCCGGTGAGTTACGTCCGCGGAAACAACGCGCGAAGTTACCGAGAAACCGTGGGAAGGGTGGGCTCGCCGCTCGCGCATAGCTGGAGCGTCGGGTTGACCCGACACACTGGTCGCCACTCGCCATAGGAGGAGAGGAGACTACGAGAGGAGATTATCCCCCAAGTCACCAACCATCCGCGCGCCGGCGACGACCGAGATGGAGAACCCGCCGGTCCGGTGGCCGCCGGGCTTCCGCTTCAGCCCGACCGACGAGGAGCTCGTGCTCTACTTCCTCAAGCGCCGGATCGCCTCCAGCCGCCCCACCCACTACATCGCCGACGTCGACGTCTACAAGTCCCACCCGTCTCACCTCCCCGGTACGCCCCGCCTCCTCCCCCCATCGCTTGTTCCACGCGTGCGACGATCTCACCGTGACCTTTGATGATTGCTGGGCGGGGCGGGGCGCGGCGGCGATCAGAGAGGTCGGCGCTGCGGACGGGGGACAAGCAGTGGTTCTTCTTCAGCCGGATGGACCGCAAGTACCCCAACGGCTCGCGGGCCAGCCGCACCACCGGCGAAGGGTACTGGAAGGCCACGGGGAAGGACCGCTGCATCTGCAACGGCGGCGCATCCGGGCGGCCGGTGGGCAACAAAAAGACCCTCGTGTACCACCACGGCCGAGCGCCGCGGGGGGAGCGCACGGACTGGGTCATGCACGAGTACACCATCTTCAGCGACGCGCTCCCACCGGCCGCGCGGGAGCGCGAGGTGTACGCGCTGTACAAGCTGTTCCACAAGAGTGGGGCGGGGCCCAAGAACGGCGAGCAGTATGGTGCGCCCTTCCGGGAGGAGGATTGGCTCGACGACGACGACGACGAGCTTGCTGCGGAGGCTGCTCGTCCCACCCCAACCACCACCACTAGTGGTAGAGCTGCGACTGTGGAGGAGCGTGCTGGCAGTGAGCTTCTGATTGGGGATCTTGACGAGCTTCTTGGGCAAATTGGAAATGATCAGGAATGTATTGAACCACAATTGGATTTCTCAACTCCAGTTTCCACCCAAGTTGAGCTTCATCATGCTCTTCATCAAGGTTGGCGCAGTGATGATGGGGTCAGGTCTGAGTTTGCAGATGCTACAACTAGTGGCAGTGCTTTGGTAGTGGCAGAGAATACGTGCACTGAACTCCCCCTTGATAATCTTGAAGAACTTCTGATGCAAATATCAGATGATCAACATAATGCTGAATCCACGGATTTCTCAACATCCATTCCCCAATTGCAACATCAGCATTATGATAATCAGGATTGTTTCAGTGTTGATAGGCAGGAGGTTGGTGTTGCAG
Source organism: Zizania latifolia (assembly GCA_000418225.1). Classification (NCBI taxonomy): domain Eukaryota; kingdom Viridiplantae; phylum Streptophyta; class Magnoliopsida; order Poales; family Poaceae; genus Zizania; species Zizania latifolia. The sequence goes on from KE372660.1 coordinate 430,536, forward strand.
ATTCTACCACTATTAGTAGCGCTGTGGTGACAGCAGAATGTACTGGTGATGAGCTTCCAGTTAGGGATATTGAAGGGCTTTTGATGCAAATAGCAAATGACCAGCAAATTGCTGAACTACTGCCAGATTTCTCCACACCAGTTCCTCTCGATGGCTGTCATCAGGTTTGTCTTAATTCTGTACTGTACTTTGTATTAGTTCATCCTGTAGAGGATCATATTCCTAAATATGTTGTGCAATTGGGGGAGATTTGGATTATGTTCCTAAAAATGTGAAAGCATCAGACTTAAATTTTGTGGGGTCATATTCCTAAATATGCTGTGTTTACATTTTTGTTACAATATACACAAGCTATTATTCACCAATGTTCCAATTCCCTACTTATTTATTTGAACTTATTTAGGATGTCATTGGAGTTTTCCAAGGAAGCCAGAGAGCTACTACATTCAGTTCTGCATATCTTTCTAACATGGTGCAAGAAATCCCAAATTTTGATCTGCCAATTGGTCCAAGTAATCAAATTGCAGAGTCTATTCTCACAAACGGGCCAATGAGTGGAGAAACAAATTGTGCTGAAGAAACAAGTGCACAACGCTCTATGTCAGGATTGAGCAGTTATGCTATACAGGATGCTGATGACGAATTCCTTGAAATCAATGATTTCTTCGACCCAGAAGATTTAGAACAGATTATGGGCTATCCAGCAACTGAGAACTTGACTTCTGCGACCGATGGAATGCTTGATAGTTTTAAATACTCTGATGCTCCAATGTTTCTTCCTGGCTCATTTGACACAGCTGGAGTAGTAGCTGAAAACCAGTATGTTGATTGTGGTGCTAGTGGAATCCATAACCAGGGATTTCAGCATACAACTGAATTATGGACACATAATCAAGTTGCTCTAAATGTTCGGAGTCATATGAAGGATAATCATGTTATCTTTGCCTCACATTCATCAGGTGCTTAATGATTTCATTTCATTTACAAGCTTTTCATATGGCTGCCTCAAAATTCTTTCAGAAAGAACATTGTCCACCATGCCCCCTCTTTTCATTCAGATAAGCATACAGTTGCAGAAGGTTCCAGGTTCTAACTGAAACTATTACCTCTGAACATTGCAGATACTTCCATTATTCATACAGTGAATGAGGAACCGCCTAACCAGAGTTCAAGTGCTTCACAATCATGGTTCAATGCGGCTTTGTCAGCCTTGCTGGATTCTGTTCCTAGCAGTCCAGCTCTGGCTGCTGAAAACATAGTTCTTAACAGAACACTGCAACGCATTTCTAGCTTTCGATCACAACAAACTGCAAAAGAAGTTAGCGCCACTGTTATCCGCGCTAGGAGAAGATGTGGTGGGCTATTTTTCATCTCGTTGATGGTTCTACTTGTTGCAATCATATGGACCTTTACCAACGGGTCTGCAGTCAAGTTTTACAAGGGGTTATGGAAGTTTTCGTCTTCATAATTCGCAGTCATCCTGATGGCCAAATATCCAATCTTTTATCCTCAAGTGCTAATTCTTGTTTTGCTATCCTTTCCTCTATCCCTTCCCATTGAAAAGGGCAACGAGGTAGGAAACTTTTAGAGGATTACTTGTTTTGGTCAAAGTTAGAGAAGTTTGACTTATCAAAAAAATCAAATAACTTAATATGTAATGGAGGGAGTGTGATTTAAGGTGTTAGCTACTTAGCTTTCAGAATATTATGCAAGAGACCTGAAAAACAAAAACAAAATGAGAAAAGAAACATCTGTTGTAAACTTCTGAGTTCGTGTCCTTGTTTTGTTGAGGAAGGTGTATATTAGATGTAATTAAATGATGAGAACTGTCGAGAAATGCAGCTGCTGTGCATATCATGCATACAAATGTCATTTTCGTTTTTGTTGTAAAATTGATCATCCTGTGTGGCTGTTCCTATAAAGCACCATTCCCCTTAATCCTCTACAGTTTTGTGAGATAACGACGAGCTGCTGCTGGATGACTGACTGCATTTCTCTCATTTTGCATGCGTTTAAGAATTGCAGTTGTACTCCATATCATTTGTGCATCAACTTTGTGGCCGTCTTTTTTGCTCAACATGTTTCTAGCTGAATGGCTGTATCTGTACTGCATCGGATATTTCCCTTCTCTCGTGTGTTCAGAATTCAGATTTGACCCGGAAATTTCCTCCCTGTCATAACTCATAATAGTTGGAACTTGTAGCCACAAGTGGCAAGACGACAGTGTTCATTCTTCCTTTTTGAGGCCAAGAGCTCTAGCTTCTATCAATCAACCACTCCCTCTGTTTAATATTATAATTTGTTTAAAAATGTTATAAGTCAATCCTCTAAAACTTTAATCATTTTTTTAAAAAAATATTAATGTCTATAGTATCAAATAAATATATTATTAATATATTTATTTGATATTGTATATAATGAAATTAATTTTATATTATAGTTGTTGATATAGTTTTCTATGAAATTGAAAAAGTTAAAGAAGTTTGATTTATAAAAAAAGTCAAACGAGTTATGGATGAATAGACTACAATTTACAGTAATGCATTGCATAAACACACTAGTTTCAAAAGAAAAGGTAAATAAATTTGGATAGTTTCAAAAGAAGCAAGCAAGCAAATTTTGACAAGGAAACGGTGTATTCATGCCTGCACGAATCTCGACGCGCCCTAGTAGCGCCACGGACCGGTTTGGACCGTTAAAACTGAGATGCGTAGTTGCAGAAAAAAAATGGAAAGGGAAAAAATCTGGCATAATATCCACTTGTGACTTGTCAGTGTGCCTCCTGCTTATCTCCTCCACCCTGCTGCCGTTTGGCTCACTGCAACCTCGTCTTCGTCTTCCTCCCGCGGAGAATTCTGCAGCCGCCGCGTGAGTCCACCACCATGAGAGGCGCCGCCATCCAGAGCCACGGCCTCGCCTGCGCGCCGCCCCGGGCCTCCGTCCCGGTGGTCCTGCGGCCGTGGCCGCGGCGCGCGGGCGGAGGGCCCCTCCACCACCTGCCGCCGCGCCCCCTCCCCTGCCGCGCTCGCTCGCCGTCGTCGTCGTCCTCCTCCTCCTCCTCGTCTAATGTGGTAAGCCTCTTCTAGCACGTCGTTGTCTCTTGGGTGTCTCCCCCCTGTTATGATCTCTTTGTGTTTTTTCTCATTTCTGGCTCGAGCTAGCAGAACTCCGGGAGAGGGGACGACGCGGACAACCTGCTCGAGGATTTGCTCAACAAGCATGGCGAGGTGGTGTACAACGCCGGTGGAGCTCCGGGCACTGAAGACGACGACGACGCCGAGTGCTTGTCCTGTATGTGCCTCTCCGTTCCCTCTCGTATGAAGCCAATGCTTAGCCTTTCTTCAGAGCCGACCAAAATTGTTCATAAATGAGTGACATTAACCACGAACCAAAAGCATGACTCATGAATGTATTTTTAGTGGCAAATTATCAAATCTCTCATTTTTCTAACTGTTAATATGTCAAAGTGCAAATCTTGCCTGTCATATTTGCTAAATTACCTGGTACTTGACTGTTCCTTTTAGTCATACACTCATAGCCACTAGCTGTTTAAGAACTTTCTCTGTAACAGTCCATTTTGTGTCCTGAAGCTTAAACATGAATACATGATCTTTGCGTCCTCTTCAGTTGCTGTCTCCCTGGCTAAAGTTGCAAGTGAGGTTAAGGCTGAGGATATCCGCGTACTTTTCGTGAAGCCGCTTGTCTACTGGACTAGGTTCTTCATCATTCTCACTGCTTTCTCAAATGCGCAGATCGATGCCATCAGGTATCCCTGGCAGAACTACTTTGCATCGAGTTTCTTTTGTTGAATAGGTTTTGAATGTTTACAACTACCTGCACACTTAATTTCAACTGAAGAGGAATTTGAAACATCGACTTGATTTCATATTACATATGTAATTTTCACTGTTCTGTGACTTAGCATGTGATATTCAGGATTGCATTTCACACTGCAGTTCCAAGATGAGAGATATTGGTGAGCAGCAGTTTAGCAAAGTTGCTTCTGGTGATACAAAACCAAACTCATGGACCTTGCTGGACTTTGGTTAGTATTTTATTTTATTTTTTGAAAAAGGGGTGCAGGAGATCTGCCCCTTCATTTATAGGAGAAAGAAATACAATTTGGTTAGTCTTTTATACTCATATATTTATTTTATCCCAGATTAGCTGTACTAAGTTATATGGTCAACTCAACTTATCTTGATTTATCATGTAAAAGGGGTTGAGATTATTTTTGGTCTTGATCTTTGAAATGAGAAAAGGTATTTTGACTTTATGGAAGAGCAAGACAAATAGCTAATTTTTTTACTCATATGTTCAAGTCGTGCTTTTTGTCAGCTTTATGATAGAGGTTTGAGATGGATGTGCCATACTGTCATCACCACCTCATAATTCAATTCATGAGAACATGCTAGACTTTTTTCTGTGAGATGATATGGAACTGTTTTAAACATGAACCTTCAGTTAGTGATATTCTTTTTATCAGATTATAAACTCAAATTAAAAGGCATGATTGCTTTGTGCTACCACAATGTTGAGGTGGTTGTTTCTGCTAGATCTCAGTTGAACATATGTTTGCCATAATAAGTTGGTATTCAAGCTTGGCTTGCTTTTCCCCTTCTCTTAGTAAATCAAAGAATTTAGACTGAATAGAGTTGTCTGCCTTTTGAGTTTTGAGCAGACTGGGAAAGTAGGAATGTACCACATCTCTCGCGACAACCCTTTTCCTTTATAAACAACATCGAAATTTTTCTTAGATATAGTTAAACCCCCTATGGTTCGACAGGTAAATTGTAAATGAATGCACCCCTTTTGTTCCAGTAAAGCTCACCTGGTGATCTCAAACGTCAAATGCTGTGGTATTTTCATACAGATTTGTCATTTGTGGCTGACCTGTTACCGTTTTCACTCTTTCAGGCGATGTTGTCGTCCATATATTTCTTCCACAGCAGCGAGCATTCTACAACTTGGAAGAATTCTACGGCAACGCCACCTCCATTGAACTCCCTTTCGAGAGCCAGTTGCAGTGACCGAAGTTTGCATCTTCTCTCGGAGACATTTGGAACAAGCCAACAGAGGCTTCCATCCACAAAGCTGGACAACATTGCATTACGGTCTTCATGCCCAGAGGTAGATAGAATGGTCTCAACTACTCTAGGCAACTTCACAAGTGACACCATGATGCAAACATGCTCCTTATCTATTGTCAGACTACTTGTATCGTTGTATTAACTATCAGACAATCCTTGGCAGCGAGAGTAATAGAATTCACAAGATGATGTCGGAATTCCATTTCTACAATGCATGATAAGCATTTCATGAGGCGATGTACTTTGCTTGACTATAGCACGTTGCGACAGTTCAGATTTCTGAAACGAGAACGGGATTTGCTAGATTAGTTCACCTGGTCGAATCCTGGACCATCCACGCGTTAGATACGTGCTATGCGAGCAGGGAGTTTGCTGGTGTAATGTGGTTTTCCGATAAAATTCTGACGGGTTGCGATGGTGTTTCTGAATGTTTATCACTCCATCTCTGATCTGATGGACGGTCGCTGGGGCGCGGGGCGGCGGGAGTGGTGGACGGGTGCCGGGGCCCACGACGGTGGGGGTGGCGGGGCCGTGGCGGTGGGAGCAGAGGATGGGTGCTGGGGCCG
>KE372660.1:495162-509940 GCA_000418225.1 Zizania latifolia
ATTTATATAATGTTATTTGTACCGTAGTTACCGGTCCCGAAGACCCGCAAAACCTTAATTCTGAAGATTCGGAATACTCTCCGGTCTAAGGCAAGTCTTCCTTTGATCATGATTGCTCCTATGATTGCTAAATTACTTTTATACAAATATATGTTTAGGATACACTTGCATATACACTCAAAATTATCGACGATCGTCAAGCGCGATTACGTCAACTAAAACCTAAAACTTGTCACACTAGCCTTCCTTTGGATATTGATAATTTTATTAACCTTGTAATCACAAGATTAGTATAACCCCTTCCTAGTATTGTGATGCGGGTTATACACAATCAACTTTTTATCTTTTATTTCGTATCAAATGCAATCATTAAAATGAATGAATCATGTAGGATAAAATGGGATTCGAAAGAATATTTTAAAAACGGTACCAAGTACCGATTGTGTTGAAAGCAAATAAAAAAGGAGTGTTTTGGGTAAAAACTTGCCATGAGTCGTCATCACCTTTCGGGGCCCGGCTTCGAGTGACGCATAAGGACCGATTCCTTGGAAAAAACGTCATGCACATCAACGTGCAACCTTATGGACATTATGGAGTGTCCCTGGTTAAGTACTTAGTGAATTTAGAATCACTTGATTATCGATAGATGTAAGATCGTCGGGTGTCTCATGGTTTGTGAAGTCCTACTCGAACGTGATATTTTATGATGAATTGTTGGAGACGAGGAGAAAAGGAGGAGTAAAGGAGTCTAAGCACCTGCGGGATTTTAGGGGAGGAGCTGAGGCTGCTTGATCCTTGGTCGAGAGAGACCCGTCTATGTGGTAATAGGTTATCCTAGGTCGGCTATGGAAAGACCTTGTCACGAACCTCCTCTACTCTGTAGGTAGTAGTAGTAAGTTCGTATCATAAGGGTAAAGTGCACACCTTCAGCTGAAGTATAATCTGTTCGAACAGCCGTGCTCATGGTCATGGGCAAGTGCCATAATAGTTGCCCATGCGTAGTCTTTGGCTTTGGTTTTGAGCAATAAAATGATTTATGGGTTGGGAAGCGTTATCAGAGTACACCCTCGAGGTGTACGGCCAGTCTTTGTGGTAGGGAACAAGTTTGTGTAACTCGGGAAGTCGTATGGCTTCATAGCGAGAGGGTGAGGTTTAACCCTAGGTTGAGAGATGAAATATGTTTTGGGTAAGCGAAAAAAATCTACCCGATGGAGGGGTAGATTAGTACTGAGATAAAGTAAAAGTAATTGAAAGTGGTGATGTGGTGAGTTTATGGTTTTATTGAGGATTTGTTGCAAAGCAATCTTGTGATGGAAAAATGATTGGTGAATTAAGAAAATTTGAAGGATTGTTGTGGAAAGTTTGGAAGAGGTTGAATCAAGGGTTCGCCCCAAGTTTTTGAATATTAATTATTATCACTTAGGTTAAGGTGGAGGTTAGGACCTCTACCATTGGATATGGTATACTTAGTATTTAAAAACTTGCATATCTTTATAACCCTCAGTCGTCCTTGTTCTAACTCATCTATAAACTTTTTAAAGATTTGTTGAGTACGTATGTACTCATCCCCTTGCTCTCCTCAGATATTGAAGGTTAAGAAAAGGAGAAGTCTTTCGGTACCATTCTAGAAGAATGAGGCATTAGAAAATGAAGACGTAAGACAAAAGTAGGGCTTCGCTTCTAGTTTTCAATTATGACTTGAGTAGTATGTTATAAAATATTTAAACAACTTCCGCTGCTTGTACGCCTGATTTGTGCCGTAAGGTATGTCTCATACGGCTTTTGTAAAATATTAATATAATAATTTTATTAGGCTTGCTATAAAACTACCGTTGAAATAATGAAATGTTGACAACGATGTTGAATTGTTTCGAAGCGTAGCCTCTCGTCTCGGTACGACAAAGTCCATACGAGATGGGGTGTTACAGCTACGAAATCAAAGATACTTCTAAACTCTCGTACCATCATCAATAACATTTCCATTTCCCACGCTGAACAACGAACACACTCATCAGCTCCTTTTGCAAGACAAAGATACAGATTACACAGCAGGCAACAGACATTCAGACAAATCGTCAGCACGTAGCACCAACAGCAACGTCCTGGCCACCAATATGGCAAGCAACACCTTCACTAGCACAACTCCTCATGCCTCTGGTGACGAGATATATAAGATTTTACTCAACCGGTCACTTTAATTTAGAGTCTAATCCAATATATTATCTAACTCAACTATCATAATCTATTTAGACTTTTTTATCTTGATGCGGGGACAAAGATTCTATTGGCTATTATTTTTGGCTAGGCCAGTCCCAACAAGATGGCCAGATTTATTAAGAGCAAAAAGAATTACAATAGGCAAGAACAAAAATAACATCGGCAGGAAGCTGCCGAAGCAAGAAAATTACATCGGATGCTCCACCCACACCCAGTTAAGTCTAAGGTGGATCATTGTATTGTCTTTGATAACTGTATAGATGTCTCAATAATCTCTGCCGCCTTCTATTTTGCAAAATCCTCTTTGATGTCACTGAAAAGTTGATTATATTATCTTGACTCACGCTAAAATATATGTGTATTACGTTTTTTCTAAATTCTCCAACATATCAACGAGAAAAGAGAGTCTAAGATGTTTCTAGATTCTTTCTTAAATCGCCGGCGTGTCTTCGTCCACCGTTCTCTAGCCTCAACATCTATTATTCTTTGCCGCCGACGGGGAAAGAAAACCACAAAAAACAGTTGACGGCTTTGAAAAGCTTATTGAAGGCAAGCATTCATTGGCGACGGGCCTACTCTGTCCAGGCATGGCGAGCTTTTCCTCTTGGAAATTTACTAGTACAAGCCTCTACTGCCACCTTACCCCACGCCGGAATTCGCCGGCACATGCCATTGCATTGCTTGCCCCGGTGAGATCGACTGACAGGTCTCCGGCGATGCCCGTTGCACGACGCTACAGAGCACAGAGATGTTCATGAACACACCGAAGCAGATGAGCAGAAACATTCAGAGATTCAGAAATCTTGCTGCTCGTTGGGAGTTCGTCAAAAGATTGGCCATCTTTGCACGGACAGGTCAACCAAAAGCCGGAAGCACGAGCAGAGAAGCAGCGACATGTTTACTGCGGGGTAAAACTGCAGGATTTACAGCGCATTTGAGCTTGTAAATAATGTGGTCAAATGAGGAGATGCCGGTCAGCTCCCCGGTCTACTGGTATTAAAATCCGGAACGGATTGTTAGGTTACAAGGCTCCAAAAGCAGCCATCACGACCGGCTGTTGAGAAAAAGATGAGTGGAATTTCTTCAGTTTTTAGGGGAGGGAGCTCACATGGGGGAGCCCTCTTCCTTGAGTTCCTACCTGCTTTCTCTTTCTCTCTCTTTTTTTCTTTGCTAATATGTCTTTTGTTGTATATTATAAATCGTTTGTTTTTATAAGTTAACTTTTTCTAAGTTTAATTAATATCATAGAAAATATATCAATAGTTATGACACTAAATTAGTTTAATTAAATTGAATATGAAATATATCTTAATAGTTTAATGTATTTATCTGATTTATGTAAATGTTAATATATTTTATTTAAACTTGGTTAAAGTTTGTAAATTTTGATTTATTAAATTCAAACAACATTAATATGAGACGAAGGTACTAGTAATCATGATTTCGATTTTTCTTTTGTGATTTGGCAATAAGTCAATAACTTAAAGAGTGTTGATTTCTTCCAAACATAAAAGACTGTTACTGTTTGTTGCATTGCACTTAATTGATGTATCTATTTTATATGGAATTGACATGCCACTTGGCTCCACCACAAGTCACTACACCAATTGTTGTGCCCAATAGAAACACCAATTTCATATCACTTTAATTGAGCATACCATTATTTTCTTTACCTAACAGGACCAATCTCTTGGAGGGTGTGACTCAACAGTGTGTCACCACATTTCCAACAAAGTTCTGCCTAACATGAGAAAATGCTCTAATACCTAATTGGCATGTGCATACCCCCTAGACACACAAACAATAACCCTTTCTTTTTCTTGAGGAAAATAAATATGAACATAAACAGGAGAAGCAGTCAATATAAGTGGTCAAATTTTCTCCAACTTTTCCAGTTTTCCCCACCAATAATTGATTTGCAAGGCAACAAACACCACAGTGGATGAACTTGAGCCACACATCAATTCAAGCCAGCTCTCACTTAGGTGGTTAAAATAGCACAGAAGATTCCATCTATCTTTATCCAAAGAAGAGATGTTTTCTTTGGAATTTGTGGCTCCATCTTGTACTTATCTCCCCCTCAAGCATGCTTCAATGAGATGAAGAATAAATTTGCAAGGGCTACTTTGTGCGATAAAGGACGGAGATGTAAACCATTTTTATTATAAAAACTTTTGATAAAGATTTTTTTCTTTTTTTCTCTCAGTGATAAGCTTGGCCGCACTAGAACAAAGAAAAAGTCAGAAGGTGAGATACACGAAAATAGATGGCTTGTTTCTAATAAAAGAGAAAAAGATGGCGTGCACATCAGAAAATTATATTGGAGCAAAGCTACAGTTCTTGTTCTCACTTTAATTAGGTGTTTGTTACGGGAAAAGGTGGTCAATAAGTGCACGCAAACATCACAGTGTGCAATTGTTGCACGCTTTCGGCAAGAGAAACATTTCACATTGGAATTACAGTTAAATGTTCACGAAATGTGTGTATTTAAGGCACATTTGGTAAGATTCAAATCTATATTTTTTTTAGCTGGTTAAATCTATCTCTAAAAATCTTAGATTTAGAGCTGTAGATGGATTGAACGTATTTAATTAAGTAATTTGGTTTTATTTTAGACTAAAAATAAAAATATAAATTACTTTATTTTATTATACAAACTCTAAATCTAATATACATCTTGGAGCTGAAGTTATAAAAAAGATATTAAATATGACCATGACTGTTACAAATATTCTGAAAGTGATTCCCTTCACATAATCCGCCAATCCAGGCACTAGTTTTAAAATAAAAAATCTAGCTTCTTTTAGGGTCTATTTATTTTAGCTTAGGATTATAATGATCTAACTTATAGAAAATAGTTAAATTAGATCAGCTTATTAGATTGTTATAATCTGCACTATGAATTATAATAAACTGATATATTTATTTTTACTTATAAAAATAAGTTGAAACAAACATGCCTTTAGTCTTATTGGACAACACCTTTTCATGTGTTTCTTACTGAAAAATTTGTAGGTAAATAAGTTGAAAGTGTTAGGTTGATCCTGGATTAGAAAATTAAGCCGGAGTGTTAACCAGCTAAATAATCCCATCCGAATTATTCGTATTTGTGGACTATAATTCGTACCTTTTGTACTAGAAGCTGATCAAAACCAGTACGTTTTTCTTAATCAATGTTCATCGTACTGAAGCTCTGAATTTGCATGTTCATGCGTTTATCCTGCCATTCAGACGAGATACGCCGTGATCTTGGATTTGGATTCGAAGACGTGATTGTTCTGTGGCCAGCGAATTCCTTTTGATTTCATAATAAAGGAAAACGCAGATAAACATTGAGTATATCCTCCTTACTTTTCACCGAAAAGTTCAATTTATTCTTGCTGAGATAGGTGCCAGCAAGATGCAGAAATTGAGAACCATCTCCTCTGATGTTAGGGAGCTCGACGTCAAATGACAGTCAGGATCATAGCCGTTCCGTTAGGATTTGACGGTGTGAATCCCGTCTTAGCTGTCGTGAAGCCCTATCTCTGACCGTTACGAAGTGGATACCGGCCACCGTGAAGCCCCGCTCCATACTATCAGATCCCAGCAGGACGGTTAGGATCCACCAACTATCCTTAGAGGATCTCAAATCATAGAATTATAGATGCATTTGAGAAAACTTTGGATTCTAAAAATAGTTATAGTGTCTGAATTCTGACGCACTCCAAACATGTGAGTAAAGAGTGGCGGTATAAATAAAGTGCAAACTTTATTCGATTTACAGGCTAATTCCTGGTATGCACTCAAATCTCTCGTGCTTAGGCCCCCTCTCTCTTTTCCCCAATTGAAAATAATTCTTACTCAAGTGATTGCAATTATTATAAAGCATCATGATAAGAGAAAATTAAACATATTTACTTCGCCGTGAAGTATCGAGCATTGCGTGGGACAAGATATAAATTTTGGGGGCAAAACTGGGCCCTCTCAAGCTATTGGTACTGCTTGCATTTGGATCTTTAGGGGAACAGAGATGATCAACTTAACGATGCCGCCTTCTATTTCGGTTCCATTTTTGCCTCAAATCTCGACTTATTAACCTAGTCTGCATTTTCAAACCTGTGATAAATAATCAAAACTCAAACTTTTAAGTGTCAAACATGATCAATTTTCCCTTTTTAGAGTTCTTTTACGTTGCTCGGGAGGTATGTGAGGTATGCTGTAATTGAAGATTAAACTAACCGATTACCTAGTTTAATCTTCAATTACACGGCCTGCAATTTGATCAGTTACTTGTTTTTATCATCAATTACACGGTCTACAATACTGCTCGATTACTTGGTTTCATCTTCAGATTCGTGGCTGATCAATTGCATAGCATGGAGTTACAGTGTCTGTAGGTCGATCAATTACTTAGTTTTATTATAAGAAAATTTTACGGTTCTTGATAAAATAAGATGAGATACCATAATTTTTAGTTTTAATTTTGGTACCTTACTAAAATTAACGTTAAAAATTGTAGCACCTCATGTACCCTCAAGTACTGTAAAATCACTCTTTATTATAAGTTACATGGTCCACAGTACTGATCGATTTTAATTTCAACGTCAGAATACTGGTTAATTATTCATCTGTTACATATTTTAAATCGTTGAACTTTTTCAATCTTAACCAATTTTATAAAAAATAAACCAGCAATTATAATATTAAATTAGTTTTATTAAATCTAAGATTTCTTAGATATATAATTAAACCGCTCTAAAAAATCTTGTATCTTTGCGTGTGTTGAAACAAAAATCATTCTCCTTTGTTTATGATGTTGCAAGCCAGTGGGCATGTGCTTGGATAGAGCTTGTGGTCAGATTGGAAATGGTTTTGGTTAGGTCCAGTACTCCAGTCCATGGGCACAGGGAAAACAGACACAACAAAAGAAAATTACAGAAGCAGATAAAGCCACAAGCAAAGCAAAGTAGAACACAGTAAATAAAATGAAGTCCTGACTCCTGTGGTGCTTCACTTACCTGCTCATTTTTTATTTCCAAATTAAAACCTTTTCTTATCCCAAAGATTACGCGCGAGGAGAGGCGTTAAGAAAAGGAAAAGAAACCCAAAAAAAAAAAGAGAGAAAAAAGGTTGGAGATGGGCGCGTGAGGGGAATTTACGTAGGAGACACGCGAAATCCCTAAATTTCTCTCCTCGCCTTGTTTGGTGCTTGTTTGAGTGGTCTGCGAGTACTCTTGAGCTACAACTCTTCGCATACGACTTGGCAAGTTTGCTACTTTGCTCCTCTTAGCCTTTTCCTATATTATTTTCTTGCGGTTTGTTCTTAAGTACTCGGTAATGTCCTAGTTTTCTGATAATTTCTCGGTAATTTTGCTGCTTGCTTGCTCAGGTAGGGATCTGAATTTTGGTGCTTACTCGCCAAATCCTGACCAAAGTTCGGATTTTAAACTCCTTCCAGGTAGCTATTATCCATTTTATTTGGGTTTACCGTTTCTTCCTCCAATTTCTTTTCCATTTTTTCCTCATTTCCTCCGCTCTTGGAGGTTTCCCACCCAAACATATCACCAGTCTGCACTGTAAAATTTTTCCTGCGCTGTTCGTCGTTAAAGATTCCAGCTTTGAGGAACGCGGGGTTTATGGGTTTTTGCAGTTCGTCTTCCTGAGCTTGGCTTCCTTCGCAGCTCGTAAGCTCAATTCTGTGGGCAAAAAGCTGCAGCCTTTGGTTCAAGAAATCACTGAGTTACTGAGCTCTGCTTCTGCTCGGCGAGGAATGATGGAGGTGAGAGCATCTTCGGAGCAAGGGATGATGGCGGGAAGGGAGCCGTTCGGGCTACCCAAGAGCTCGCCGCCGTCCTCCGGCGGCATGCAGAGTGTGCGCATGGCGTACACACCAGACGGCACCCCGGTCTTCACTCCGGTGAGCTCCGCCCCGCCCGCGGCGGCGACGTACCAGCCGGGGGGAGGCGTTGCGCCTGGGCCTAGCGCGGGTGCTGCAGGAGGCAATGGCGCGCCGGCTCTCCAGGCGGACGCGGGGGGGCCGGTGCTAAAGAAGAAGCGCGGCCGGCCAATAAAGTACGACCCATACAGCTCCATGTCGCTGGCATTGGTGCCCGCGTCCACCGCGGCGGCGGCGGCCGTCGCTTCCGGGACTCTCTCGCCTGCTGCCACAAAGTCGGCGGACACTGTGCCGTCGGCGACGCCGGTAGGGGGGAAGAAGAGGGGACGGCCAAAGGGCTCCACAAACAAGAAGCACGTGCCTTCTTTTGGGAATATCGGTACATCTCCATTCTAAACTACTAGTATTCCTTTTTTTGTTAAAGTTTCGTTGTTTTATTATGCTCAAGAGGAGGGAAGTTTAGAAGGAAATGTTTCATCTCCATTTTGTTGTTGTTTGTTTAGAGCTTAGAAAATTACTACCAGGAGTCCTGAACTCTGGACTTGATCAGGGTTGTTGGTTGGTTTTGACTAGATCTGAAATGATTCACTGTATGCAGGTTGCAGATTAAAATTGACAGGAAACTTTTCTACCTTTTTTAACAGGAAACACCCTTAATTAGTGCAGAATTAAGTAGGAAAGTTTAATAGATTTTCTCAGTAATTTTGTGAGAATGAATAATTATGGTTTTTACTGTTTTGCTATTACATTGCTGAACTATGATGTGTGTTTGACTGATATTCTGAAATGTGTGTTTTGCACTTCTTTTAGAGGTCTGTAAATGTGTTTGATCTTTGCTGGTTGAATTTCATTTTGCAGGGTCAGCAGGAGCTGGATTTACACCTCATGTTATTGTTGTTAAAGCTGGAGAGGTAAAACTGTATTCAATCTTTGCTTTCAATATGTATCATGCATTTAAGTTTTGGACTCAACATTTGTCATTTGGTTGTACAGTGTTTGAATGTGTGAAAAGTTATCGTCTTATGCTTCCATTCTACATTTCTACAAGTGATCTTTGCCAATATGTGTAGTGTGTAACTGAAACATTAATACACTATGTATCGAGATGCTGAATTTTTTATTTACAGTTCACATTACCTTAATCAGTGTTAATTCCATATCACAAGAATTATGCTATAGAAGAGCTTGGTGTCTTTTGATTGTGGGTAGATCCAAGCATAAGTCTGTAGGAATGAAATGTAAATAGAACTTCCATCTGCATTTCAGGATGTATCTGCAAAGATTATGTCGTTCTCTCAGCATGGAAATCGTGGAGTATGCGTTCTTTCAGCAAACGGGGCCATATCAAATGTGACACTTTGGCAAACTGCTACTTCTGGTGGAACCGTCAAATACGAAGTATGTACTTGTTATCAAGATTATCTATTTTCCCGTAAAATTCGACATGCTCCAGAAGCTGTCAATATGAGTTTTTTATATGGTAAATATGGTGATGTTAATGACTGATCTAGCTGGAGGATTAGTTCTGTTGAAGAATTACTATTGTGGATGGTTCTTATACCAATGTTGAATAATTACCCAGAAAACCTTATAATTTTCTGTGAACAGGGCCAATTTGAGATACTGTCACTGTCTGGTTCGTTCCTTCCATCAGAGAACGGAGGCCATCACAGTCGAACTGGTGCGCTCAGCGTTTCACTAGCAGGTCCTGATGGCCGTGTCTTGGGTGGTGGAGTTGCTGAACTTCTGACAGCTGCTTCACCAGTACAGGTATTCTCCCTTTGTCACTCCAACCTTCATTGATCAGACGTGTAGAGTTTCTTCTAGAGCATCTTACTTATATGTAAGTTTGTTCATTGTAATATTCTGATCTTCTCTATTTCTTACCAATTAAAAGCATATGGTTTGCTAAAGCCTGATATTCATTCGGTGTCTTAGCCTTTCTTTGGTTCATTTTGGCTTCACGTAGTTTTTGAAAGGGACATACTTTATCTGTTTTCGAATGGTTTGCTGAATGATGCTACTGCTAGGGGATACTTTTTAAAAAACATTCACTCTTTTTTTGAAGTTGTAGCTTCCTGATTTTGTGTCTCTAGCACAAAGGTGCCAGGTTGTTCTAAAGTGTGGCACACTACAGATTACAGAATGACTAATGACTAGTTACCAATTCTATGTCCACAGATTGTGGTGGGAAGCTTCAACACAGATGGGAAAAAGGAGCCAAAGCTGCATGCTCCTTCAGATCCTGTGTCTGCACTACCAAAGATTGCTCTGGTTGGGGGGACGGGGCCAAGCAGCTCGCCTCCGGCTTCGAGAGGCACTTTGAGTGAATCATCAGGCGGCCCTGGGAGCCCTCTGAACCAAGGTGTCACTGCCAGCAACCATGGCCAGCCAGACCTAACCAGCATGCTCTGGAAGTGAGCTTGCTCTGCATCATCACCATCATCAGTGACCAGACCCCGGCTCAGTCTGACCGTTGTCGAACCTGCAAATGGAAATGTGGCAGTGGCGACACTCCGACGTGTCGCCGTCGATCCTAACTAGCTCATGTTTAGTGTAATTTCTGAATCTGAATCAGGCAAGAACTGTAGCTTGTGCTTCTCAGTCTCTAGCTAGCTCTGGTGTTGGTACTATACTACTATGTTTCTCATGGAGACTCAATTTGTTGTTAGGTGATTAATTGGCTATTGTCGTCTGGACACCGATAAAATCTCATTATTTCTATGTAACTATGTTGCGTTTAGCTTGTGGTTCAGTTCCTTCACCTTTTGGTATGCTCTGTGCAAGTGTGCAGCACTGCAGCTGAATGTTCTGCACTTTTTTTTTTCTGCTGATGCTGCTAATCCATTTTTGTCACTGCACTGCGTGTGAAGCTGGAACTCATGGATTCAGTTGGCAAGGAGAGACCAACACAAAATTCTCTCTTTTCTCTCAAAAAAGAAAGAAAAGAACAGCAAAAAAACTCTATTTTATGCAACATCTCTGATACTTTTGCAGGTTTCACCTTGTAGCAAGTTTCTGAACTCCGATGGGTGCTGAGTTACGTCTCCGCCGGATGTTTACGGTTTCCTAGAAATACGTCACGGCTGGCTGGGCTCTCTTCCACAAAGGCGCCCGAGAAACCAGCGGCCCGCAAGACTTCCGGCGCCCTCGCCGCATCGGAGCCCTAGCCGCTGGAGACCGGCGCCAGCGGCGGCGAGGAGGAAGGCGCCGTCGTAAGCTGTAGATCAAGAGGGGAGGGGAGATGTCTGTGCGGATCAAGGCGGTGGTGGACAGGTTCGTGAAGGAGCTGCAGGAGGCGCTCGACGCGGACATCCAGGACCGGATCATGAAGGAGCGCGAGATGCAGAGCTACATCCAGGAGCGCGAGCGCGAGGTCGCCGAGAGGGAGGCCGCCTGGAAGGCCGAGCTGTCCCGCCGCGAGGTGACCATCTTCCTGCCTCCCTCCCTCCCTCTCTCTCACTCACTCCCCCTCCCCAATCAGTCCAATCCGCCTCTTCTTTCTCTTTTCCAGTTTCTTCCGGTGTTGATTCCTTGAAGGATTGGTTGCTGAATCCCGATGCATTTCCACTTCGTCGTTCGTTCATAAGACAGTCGCCACCCCGCACACAGTCATCCCATCTCCGGGGGCAAATCAAATGTTCGTTTTTTCATAGGAACTGCTTGCCCTGTGTTATATGTTGGCTACATGGACATTTTCAGTAGTGAACTAATCAGTACTGATCAGATCAGATACGGGCGTATATGCCTTGGATTTTTCGGTAGTTCAGCTGTTATATGTTAGCTACATGGGTATTTTCAGTAGTTAAGATGCGCAGCACAGTGAGCTTATTAGTTGTGATGAGAATGTGACTAGCTCTGACCATGCCATAGTTTGTCAGTTAGACAGTTGCTGCACTGCTAATGGAGCTGATTCCATTTTGGTGAAATAATGTTAGATTGTGACAACTCGTATATGTAGACTTGAATATAGGAGTGCGGCGGAACTATGGTTTAGGGCTACCATCTCAAGATTCTCAAGCTTTCAAGTTTCAAATATATTGTGGGAGAACATAAGCTTTCCTAAATAATCTAAATTTATGGTTTACTTCATGCTTGAATTGGACCTTTTCCTCAATAGTCGTACGACTCATACCTGCTTCATCGCGTGACGCGCAGTTAGAAGAATACATATGTGATATGTCTTGTTGCTTCACAACTGAAGTTTATTGCACCCATTTGGCTTGTTTATTGTTACTTGTTTAGCTGCCATTGCTGTTACTGTGTCACATTGTGGTTATGTATTGATACGTCTCTCCCCTATCCATAGCATATGTTACATCAGTGATTCAGAAAAAATGGTGAACCCTATCATAGTTCATAGGTCCATTTAAAAACTACTGTTGAGATATCAGCAATATATAGGTACTTATATCTTGTGCTGTGGCACTCTTGGCAGATTCTGGTTGTGATTCTGCTGGATAAATGATACTCCAAATGCAAGTGTATGTTGTTGGTACATAGATTTGTTAAACGTTGTCGTTGACTACAATAAGGTATTTGATAAGGGAAACTGAAATGATCAATCCCTTGGTTTCTGTCTTAGTGTCTATCAAAAAATAAATCACTTGTTTCTGTTCTGGTTCATTGTCATGCAGAGTATTTTAGACCATGTATTAGTAGTGCAGTGTAACCTGCTACAATTGGATGTTTGTCAGGTTAGGAGCAAGAATATGTTATCCTCTTTCAGATGGTTTGAAGCTTGAACAAACCTTTTTCACATACAGAAAGTGAAGCGTTTCTGGTGGCTTCACTCATATTTCTTCTTCACAAATGAAATGATAATATTGGATATCAGCATTGACTTCATGGCCTTCGGCATGACCGCATACTCAATTCAATTGCATGTTTCACAGGCTGAGATTGCGCGGCAAGAGGCAAGGCTGAAGATGGAGAAGGAGAACTTGGAGAAGGAAAAGAGTGTGCTCATGGGCACTGCTTCCAATCAAGACAACCAAGATGGTGCCCTCGAGATCACAGTTAGCGGTGAAAAGTACAGGTGTCTTCGTTTCTCCAAGGCAAAGAAATGAGAGATGAACTAGGCATCGAGAAGCTAGGTGTGTACTGAAAAGATAGATCCATAGTGGTAATGGCGATTCTTAATTTGATTCAAATTGGATTCTTTTTTGTCCAGTAAATTCTGAAATGTAAGCCTATGCCATATTTGTGAGCAATTTTCTGAACAGCTGCAGTCAGGCTTAGTTCATGGAAGCTTGCTTCTGACAGTTATAGCTACTTCTAAAATCTGAAGCTCAAACAAACAGTTTAGATTCTAGACCTAGATTATAAGAATCAGTAGTTGCAGAATCTAGAAATGAACTAGAATTCAAAAGCTATGAAACATTGACTTCTCTAGATTATTATTAGCTAGATACTTAGACTAGCTAGCTATAAAGAATATTTAGCTGAAACAAGGTCTTAACCTCTCAGCTATGTTGTTAACAGGTGTTTGTCCATTAGACCAGCTCAGTGCTGGCACAACGAGTACGGTTGTTTGCCTTGATGTGTACTAATGGGTAAGAGTTCAGAACTAGTCCAGATTGTGTCGGTGTTCCAGCACTCTGTTTGCTAAGAAGCTGTTAATACTTAATACCCCTCATTAGCAGATGCCAACTTCTGAAATCCATGCCAACTACAAGGACTATTGTACTAACCAAAAATCAATAACTAATGCATTGGAACTTGTTGATACTGTATTATTATTATTAATCTCCCAGCCATTTCTCTTCCAAGCAAAGCTTAGTGCAGCAACTGGCACGCCCAGCTTGACCGGTTCGGTTCACCGAATATCAAACAGCCTGTACTTCTGCTATCCCAGCTTAATTATAAGCATCTGGAGACGGTGCCAATAATGCCTCCATCTCGGCAAACAAATGATGTTTATGGTGTGTTTGGTTATGAATATTTAACTAGCCTATTATTTGAATATTAAGAGATAAATCAAATAGCCTAACCTAGTAACCCAAATTCAAGAAAATCACTGGATTTTTAGAGTAAAAAACAGAAATTGTCTAGACCCAGATTTTCAACCCACTGCAATCGAATATAATTATAATGTTATGTGATGATTATTGATCATGTCATAAGTAATATTGATTTGTTTGTTTTTTAAACTCACAGTAACTTTCACGCAACTCACAGCTCATTATGGATTTCACAAATTTTTAACCATAATTATAAAGCATTATATCATACATGAGTGATATTAATTCATTATTTTTAAAGTTCGTAGTAACTTTTACTCAACTTATATCCCATAATAGTTTTTTCATAATTCTGACTAACTTAAAGATGCCACTAACACGGATCAGCTGCTCATAAAACAACCCGTAGTGGTGGGTCCCACTGGCAGCTGGAGATACAGAGAAGAAGTCATCTTCTCCCCGGACGGGTGGGCCCCATGGCCCAGCTGGTCCGGAGGACAAATTTTTTTTTTAAAAAAAAACATCGTGCGATCCACGGATCCAACGGCCATAAATGCTCGCACGTCCGCCGCGTTGGCGTCGCGTTTAGAACCAACCCGCGCGCGTGAGTCAGAGGAGCACTGAGCCCAGCCGGTGTTGGCTCCGGTGAGGCGGCGATGGGCGTGGCGTACAGGAGGCTGGCGGCGTGCGAGAGCCGGCGAGTCGGAGGCGTCTCTGCGG
>KE372661.1:93551-109325 GCA_000418225.1 Zizania latifolia
TCAACAAGCATATTCACAAGCCCTGAGTTCTCCATAAGAATCAACCTCTGCATGTGGTTCGCAAGCATTTCTTTCACCACAACAGCAGTTATTTTATCATCAGTTTTCGCATCCATGTACTGCGAAACACGCTCCACTTCTTCATCAAGCCGCTGCTGAGCCTTCTTAAGATATTCACCACAAGTACAACACTCAATGAATCTCTGTGACTCACCACTGTAGAAACTAGCAGACACTTCAAGGAATGGCCTTTCAAAATCATCCTGATAAACAGAAGAACCTAGATCCATCAACATTTTAGTTGTGCTCCTCATCAAGGATCTATTAATCACCTCACCCATTCTTTCTCTATGTATGAGATCAAGAAGAGTGTCAAGCAACCTCCCATGAATCTTGTCAGACCGAACAATGATATCTCTCCAAAGTTCCAATCCAAGGTCAAAGACAGGTGTCTTTTTATTGGTGAGAATAAATGTTCTGTCCATGTACATTAGGATGTCCCTGATCATTTGCAATGCCTTGTTATGATCATCCCAATTTCTCTGCAACTCTTCCAAGAACGAACCACCTTGGGCAGCCTCTATTGATGTGCGCATTTCTTGCAGGTGCTCTTTCATGTTTTCAGTGAGTTTATCATAGAGCTTTGGACCATGTTTGTGAAGTACCATATTATAAGCAGTCCTGCCAGTATGTAGCAGAATATTAAGGTCTGGAATATAAGGACAGTGGTTTCAAACAAGTAATATCATCTTCTGGCCATAAAAGGCTAGTACTTCAAACAAGATAGCATGAAAATCTAATAATGCGAACAAAGATACTTCCAGGAAAAAATCCAGTTGAGAGATAATACATCGCCCATGGGCAAACAGATGGTTGGCCCATGGTTCTCTCTTAAAATTTTATTTATTATGTTTTTCATATAGTATGCAATGATGCAAGGCCCATAACAACAACTCTAGAGTTTCACTGGACAAAACAGTGTTCTAAAAATCGGATCTAGGCAGCAATTCGGTGCTAGGTGTGGGATGGGTGCCGTGATTTGCACATTGGCGGCAAGCTCGATGGCTGCGGCGCCTAGGTGGCTGACGCGCAGCGGCATGGAGGCAGGTGCAGGCGGGTGCAAAAGGAGGGTATATAAGACTCGAGCCAGAAGTAGATCTAATCCCAAATTAGAGCGGGCTGGTGCAGTGACGGCTAGGGTTTCAGAGGGCAGTCGGCCATCACCACAGCCATCGATCAATCCGCCACCATCATCGTCTGCTCCTCTGTTGTGGTGACTGAGAGCGGCTTGCTCGTGGCGCTCGCTGAGCCATGCCGCCACCGAGCTCCACCACCGCTGCCCGCTGTGCTTCACTATGGCAGCCAACCCTGGGAGTTCAAGCAAGTGAATGCAATCTGGTTACCTATTAAGGTACTATTCCTAATAATCAATCTGGTTCAAGCAAGTAAGCTCTGGGGAGTTCTAGACAAGGTACTATTAAATAGCATACTGCTGCCTAGTAGAACCTAGGCACTGTCTAGGCGCTAGGCACCAGGGCACCGCCTGACTAGTGCCTAGCGCCTACTTGAACACAGGGACAAACTAAGGGCACTGCAGCAATCCAGCTCCTACATGACAGAAGCAATATCTACAAGAATAGTAATAACTAATAACCATTGCCTGTGATTGTAAAATAGAGCACTCATGAAAGGAAAATAGTAAGTTTTTGTGGACAAAACAACAACATCAAGAAGAGAAACTTTCATGAGAATGTTGAAGCACTGTTTAGCTATTCTTGTGTTAGGAACTTGATTATCAACACGCAAACAAATGGATAACATAGAGCATGCAAAATTCTAAGTGAAGAGAAATTAATCATGAGATGGATTTCCTTGGAGGTAATAGGTTAGGTGGAGAGTATGATTAACCAATTACTTGTTAGCTGTGTCATAATTTTCAGAAACTAAAGATTATGGAATCAATGACATTTTCCTTCTCATAAAATGTTGTATTTGTCAATTCCTCAACACATGTTACACATGGTTTGAAACATCCAAAATTCAAATATTGCTACATGCTAGAAAGTGTGGCTACCAAATACGATACTGAACCAACAAATGCAACAACAAGACTTAAGAATCCATTGTACTTAAATTGCTGATGAAGCAAGGTACAAAGAACAAGAGATCTGTCAATATACCAACATATGCAACCTTCTGAACTTTTGCGCCAAGTTTAGTATTTTCTGAACTTTTGCACCAAGCTAAGTATTTTCCAAATTTTTGCACCGGTCAAGTACTTAGTACTGTATATATAAAGTAAATTAATTGCACATGATTTTGATCGTGGTGGACATCACTTCCTGCCAAACTTAAAGGTGTGTTCATAGTTGTTAAGGCGTCACCTAATCGTCGCCTAATACCCTAATTGACGATTAGGTGTCCGGGTGGCCAGCTTCCGATGCCACGGCCGACAACTCGCCATATCAGAATGTGGTGTCTGCCTAATGCAGATATGGAATCCGCCTCGTGATTTATGGTATCGCACAGACGACTAAACGCTCCAGACGGACACTAGACGCCAGACAGCAGCCACAATCATGCAATGCATGGATAGCGTGAGATCCATGATCGCCATGGTGCGGAGCCTAGCCTCCTCAACGTCGCAGCGCGTGGCCGGTGCCGTGGCAGCGTCCATTAGCCGGTGGCAGCCAGAGGGGGCACAGGAGTTGATGTAGAGGTTGAGGACGCTCTGGAGTGCCTAGAGGCCAGGAAGTGATGTGTGGTCCTCGGCGGCAGCGGGAGGAACGGGAGATGGAGAGGGATGAGCAGCAGCAGGAGGAGGCTGGTGGAGGGCATGACAAGGAGGAAGGGGAACGGGAGCGCAAGGAGCACGGGGAGGAGGCAGAGGAGCAGGTGCTGGAGTGGGCCGCCGGGGCGATGTGGGAAGTATGGAGAATGGAATATTCGACTTGTTTAAGTATTTCTATAAATATGGTTCTGGAATTAAATTTCTGTTGTTTCAAAAATAATTGTGCCATACTACTGCCATGTACATTTATGTGAAGTGAGTATGCTCGCCTAAAAGGTGTGAATGTGGTTAGGCATCTCGCCTCGCCGCGTTGCCGTAATAACTATGGGTGTGTGCCATACTCGCCTAAAAGGTGTGAATGTGGTTAGGCGTCGTCTCTCCTCGCCGTGTCGCCTAATAACTATGGGTGTGTGCGTTACATCTATAGAGATAAGGCGGCATTAATTTATTGCGCTATGGTTCCAATCCCATCTAACAAATCATGAATATAGGAGCTGTCCTAAAATCCATCAGAAATTCGACGATGGAATGGTACGGGGGGAGCGGGAGGGAATCCATCGCGCGTGATGTAACCTGTAGAGCTCCTCGAAGGAGAGGCCGCTGGCGTTGTGGTTGTAGATCTCGCCGATGGCGTCGTCCAGCTTCCTCCAGGCCTTCTCGAAGAACTTGGGGTCGGTCTCCACCCGGTGCCTGAACGGCTCGATCCTCGACGCGGGCTTCCTCTGGGAGCTCATAACCGTGCCCACCCCCTCCTCCCCAGCTGCCTGCGGCGCGGTTCTCCGGCGAGTCCGCCCCGGGTTCCGGCGAGACGGCTGCGAGGCGCGGGGGCTAGGGTTTCGTCGCGGGAGAGGAGGCAGGAAGAGGGGGGGAGTCTCTCGTCGGTGATTTTATGAATCTAGGATTTTTCGATCGGAGTCGGACGAGGGAGAGCCCTCTTGTTTCGGCGCGGCTTTGCATCCAAACTGTCCAAAGGATCCACTGAAGTCTCCAACCGTTGATTACTCTCCAAAATCTAACCAAATTCATCTAAACAATTGTTGTTGTTACAGTCGATTTATAGTCATCCGAATGATTAGAGTTGGTTAGCTCACTACCACCATCAAGCAAGAATATTGGCAATGCTAGAACGCTTGCGGAAGATGAAAAATGTGTCAAGAAGATTGATACAAAACTAAAGATGAAATAAGATATAAAGACACGAGGAAAAACAATTTAGTTATATCACTATGCTAGAGTCGTTGATCGTTAGGTGATAAACACAAACACACAGAAAGCATATTAGACGTGCATAGCCTACTGAACGGGTGTGTTTAGAAGTAGGGAGTAGAGGATAGTTTTTTCAAAAGTGGGAAAAGTGGTTATACAAGCAGAAATGAGGATAGCTAACTGGAGACCTAATGATCTAAAAATGTGTTTGAGATTTAAGAAAGAGCAAAATACGGTAGCATCTTAAACTTGCACCGAAATCTCATTTAGGTTCATAAACTTAAAAATCACACACTTATGTCCATAAATTTATTTTAATATACTATCTTAGGTATAAAGTGAGTTTAAGTAATATGGATGTTGACGTGATAGTCTACAATAAAACCAATTTTACACTTAATCCTCTCTATTGTATCTTTTTCTTTCTCTTAACCCCTCTATCTCCCCCATTTTTGAGAGCATCACCGCCAAACTCCTTATTCATCATATGTGTCACTCTGCACCTGATAGCTAGAGAAGAAAAGTGAAAGGAGCAAGAAAATCATAGGAGTGACCATGTAGCAGAGCAATAATCGATAAACGATGGTGGCCTCTAAGTTTTAGATAGCCTAACATCTTATCACCGACCTTTCCTCCACACCCATTGGCTAGAGAAGAGATGAAAGAGGAGCATGTGGATTGGAGATAGGCAAACGTGGTAGAGAACGATAAATGGTAACAATGGCCTCGCCAAGTTTCTCCAACATCTAAGCTTCTCTCTACCTACCTTCCTTTACATACTAAGCACCGTCTCGCCCTGTCAAACAAAAAAACAAAAAAGATAAAAGTGTACAGATCAAAGGAAAGCTAGCCATGGTAGAGAGTGATGGACAACAGTAGTGACCTCATTGAATGCCTTCATACTTAGATGTTTTGTTGCCAACCTCTCTACATTATTAATACTGCTCTTATCCTATGCTTGAACCCTAGATAAAAGAGGGGAGAGGAACAAGTAAATTGTAGGAGGAAGAAGCATGACGTTTGGAGGGGGAAAGAGGGAAATGAATATATAGGAGTAAGAAAATAGAATAGAGAGATATAGTGAGAAGTTACTTTAAAGGAATAGAGAGTTATAAAATTATGTTTTATCATTTAATTCACTTCTGTAATATAGAATTATAACGTAGTATACACTTAATCTGGAAACTTGCTCTTAAAAATATCTGTTTTTTAAATGAAGAATAGAAATTCAGTTTACGAAGTAAATTACAAGGAACTTCTTTAAAGTACTAGTCTCGAAACAGAGAAAGGAAGCCATGACTTAAGAGACACCACTCCTAGAGTCTCGGCATACTTCGATGGCCACCAAGACCCCGAGCTGCTCTACCCGCCTCAGATCTCCGGCCATCGCCGCCGCCTGCTTCCTGCCGGCGTCCGTCCTGCTCTTCCTCGTCCTCATCCTCCGCCCGCCCATGGGCTCCTTAGCTCCCGCAATCCCGGGTAATGGCCGTCTCCTTCCTCAGACCACTCCGTTTCCCCCACCCAATTCTTCGTCTTTTCCGCTCCCCTCTTGATTCTACCTTCTCGTCCCGGTTGGCTTCCAATTCCTGCCGATTTTTTTTTTAGATTCTGTCGGGTTGTAATCACCGACTCTATTCTTTCATCCGCGTGGCGGCTTCCGGAGTTGTGAAAGGCTGCGCCTTTTTTTTGTTGGTGGTGGATTCAGGTGGCTCCGTGTCGTCCCGGCGCGCGGAGCTGTACGACAGGATGGCGCGGGACCTCGACGAGCGCGGCGCCGCGTTCTTGGAGGGCGGGGAGACGTCGCAGTCGCTCACGCTGTCAGAGCTCTTCGACACCAGGGACGGCGCCGTCGCGCCCAGGCTCAAGGTGCGCGACAGAGCGAGCTTCGTCGTCTCCTGCTCATCTTGGTTTGCGCAATATCATACTGCTTTCGAGTGAAGTGACGCCATTGCTGAAACGTGACCCCTGCTCGTCAGGCTGCCAACCCGCCGGTGCGTGCGAATGTGCTCTACCTGGGTCCTGAATTTGCCTCTGTGATATCGTAAGCACTGACCTTTTGTCTGGCATTCCATTGGGTGAATTGTCAGTGACATCAATTTGATCTAGTTGTAGTAGCAGGACAGAGATGTTAATGTAATTAGTTTATAATGTCCTGTGAGGACAAAACAGAGCTATATTGAGTATGTCATGTGCTTGCAGGAAGGCTGTGAAGGAAGTGTTTCTTCCTTATTTTAACCAAGGTGAGGTTTTTCGTAGGATCCTGCAACATGGTATTATACAATCACATCCACCGATTACAATTATCCTAAAGTTGTACTCGATTAAAATATCTGTGAATATTTCCGATGTGTCGAACTAAAAACGATCAGTTGAATTGCTTGCTTTTACCGATTGCTTGTTGATTTAATATTTCGAAACTGAAGCTGTACCTTTTCTTAAGAACTTGGTCATTTATTTTGCTTCATCATTAGTTGTAACTGAAAGATATACCTTTATTTAACCTAATAACCTGAAGGTGTATCCTTGCTGAATTGCCCACTGTTTTGGATAGCTTGATCGTTTATCTGTGACTAAGCCATGCCTTTGCTGAGTTGCCTGCTTTTCTTGAAGGCTCAGTTAATCTTTTATCTCAAACACCTGAAACTTGCTTGGTTAATCATGGCAAGTTCTTGCTTTGCTTGGTTTATCTCTTTTGCCAGCTATCTGGTTCCAAAATACGAGCATGTATCACTTCAGTATGTTTCATGCCTCCCATCATCTGGAGCCTATTGTAGCAACTGAAGATGAGGTAAAAGCATCTCCTGGATGACTTGATTCCTATGAAAATGCCAATATAAGTTTTTACTGATGTATCTGTGTAATACTGTTGAGATTGAAGCTGAAGTGGATGCTGTAAAAGGAGTTACTGAGGTTGTTTGTCCCCTTAGAATTGTCCTGGATCGAGTGGTTTTAACATCAACTGGGGTGCTTCTTGGCTTGTGGCAGGTTTGGACCTTTAAGAGCACTCTATTCTGTCAAGTGGATTCATGCACATCTACCTTCCTCGTGTACTCTAATTTTAGCATGTCATCCTCTACTATCGCTGGTATGCAGAGTTTCAGAGGTTTTCTTTTTTCCCCTTTTCTTGGATGTGTTCAGGTTGAATCTGGTACTGATCCTGCTGACATCCGCTCAAGATTGAGAGAAGCTCTTCCTCGTGCACCTCAAAAGCAGCTGGTAAGAACATCTCGGATAAATTATTTGAAATTTCACCTGAGGCACTTCCTCATTCTCAATACATAATAACATCATGGGGCAGAGAATTCAACATTGCATTAAATTTTGTGTTCAGAGTATTTAGACTTCAAAACTTAGGACATAATTATTGATTACTACTAATTTCAATTGACCTATCCTACATTTTTTATTACTAATTTCTATTGACCTATCCTACATTTTTTTTTTGAATCTGTTACTAAGCTATTATTTTCACTCTTGACAGTATGACCCTGTTCTGCTTCATACCTCTTTGGCACGTATTCTGGGACATCCAAAGATCCCACAAGAGGTAGCCTGCAAAGAACTTGAGTTCTCATCTGTTATTTTCTGTATTAATTTCAGTTTTAGCACTAGAAAGATGTCTCTTTTTTTCATTTGAACTGTTGCATGTACCTTGATGCATTTGGCATTACATTGGATTTTTCTGTAATTGTCCTTGCCCAACAATATTTTGAGATTTTAACAGATTAAGAACCACTTAAGGAGTACTTATTTTACTGAAACATATATGGATGTATATTTCACATCAAGGCAATAAAACATCAAACTGGCCATAAGCTGATATTGTTTAAGCCCAAGCAAGATTTACACATACTATAAAAATGTTTTACATCTAGCATTACTCTCTCAAAACTTGTCTGGTACATTTTCTGTTCTTTATTTTTTAACTGTTTGTTCATTCTCACATATCATTGCATGGTATATTTGTTGTTCTTTGTTTAGGAAAGTGCACATCCTTTTGATCGTGTCAAGTTCTTCCATGATCTGGTAGCACAAGTTAATGGGAAGATTCGTGGCTTCCAGGTAGACTTATCGATTCGATTACCAATCATGTATCTGCAATTGCCTTGATCCATAAATTAGGGCTGCATCTCACTGCTATTCAGGCGACAGTATCGGAGCTATGGTATGTAGAAGAGTATGATGTTCTTGCACTGGCACTGAATGGAAAGATGAAGGTAAGGAGGCTCCAATTTGGTTGCTATGAAGGTCAGGTCAATGGAAATATATAAAAAGGATCACCAAGGGGAGCATTAACCCATGATGAACTCACCCATTTTTCTGCAATTCTTGGAGGGCCCAAACATAATGTTGCAACAAATACCTGTGTGCAGGAGATCGTATGCAATGATATGTATGTAATTTCTTTCGCTGCTGCAAAGGACCACCACATTGTTTGTATACCTGTAATTTCCTTCATATCCTTTTGTACCTGCTGCTTATGCTCCATGTACTGGCCTAAGGAGACTGTATTGATAGATTCCCAGTAAAAAGGGAGTAGAAAAAAGGTTGTATTTGTGAACTGCAGTGTCTACACCTGAACATAATCATGCTCTCCCTTCAGCTGTAGGAAGAGACTGCCAGAAATTAAAGCTCAAAAGAACAGCATAACATAAACCAATAAGTAAATAAATGACAGCATAAACTTAGTGGAAGGAATACCATGTCGATCCGAAATAATAGCCTTCACGATTGGAACAAAAAATATACCATATGGCGACAATGACATCTTGACTACTGGGCACAGGACATACGAGAATAAGAATCTAAGGGCTCATTTGACTCAATGCCAACCTGAACCCTACCAAAATATTGTTAATGCCAAAACCTGGGTGAAGTTACTTGAGTTTTGGTTTGGTTTACTAGCGAGGTAGTATACCAGAACATTGGCAAACGATGACATTAACAAATTAGCTGTAGCATCAACTTTTCCTTTTTAACAAACCAAATATGTTCATTGGCATTACCATTTTGCTAGTATGACTAATTCAGATTACAATCCAAACAGGCCTCAGCACAATATCCATTTGGTTGATTGGTTGTTAGCCAGATGCCCACACCTTGCCTTCTTTTTCTCTGAAAATTAGTAGGTTACACATTTTAAGGTAACAAAATCACACTCCAGAACTATACTAAGGCAACAAGACTAGCTACATTATGGCAAAGTGTAACATTAACCGAACAACCCCAACATCACATGGTCCTATCTCTGGAAGCTGGTAAACACCAGCATGACAACAAGGCGCAGGAAATCTCTTGAACATGAAAAACACAAAGTGACGGTAAAAGGAAAAATGAAAGGAAAAAACTTTTTACAAGTTGGTATTCTTGTATCTACTGTCCAGTGAGCTTCACAACCTCTGATTGACCCTCCAGCTTTGATATCTCTGATGAGCCTTCAGATTTTCTCAAACCATCTTCGCAGTAGTTACTAATATCGAAGTTGGTCACAGCATGGACACCACGAAGCTCAATGGCAGCTAGGTCATAAGCTTCAGCTGCCTCTATCTCCGTTTCTGCAAATTAAGCTTATTCACTGATTTGCTCCAAACAAGTTCACTTTCAAAATGATTTGAAGTTTTCAAAAGGTAATAAGAAATTTAAGTAACTCACCAAATGTACCAAGGTAGATGTCTTTGGTGTCTCTACTTTCTCCAATCCTACCAATCCGTGCTTGCCACCTACCATCCTTTCGCCTGTTTTAGTCCAAGTAATTAAGTTGCAAACTTCAAATAGAATAATCAGATTGCATGGTTTCATGTAATTGGGAAGCTGTTTCCTTTCGGCCTAGTTTGGTAGGCTAAGATCCCGGTTCATTCCACATAGATGGGTTGGGATCCCTGGACTGCCAAACTAGCCCATCAATTGGATTGGAAGGGGTAAAGTGACTAATGATTTAATCAATCGACTAGATAATTATTAATTATAGCAATGCATAGAATAGCACCTTGTTACACCCCTGTACGATGAAGTTCCTCTTGAGAAACAACTGCTCTGCCTATAATAATCACAAAGAACAGTCAATGCAGCAGTTTAAACAATCATAAGAAAGGTGTCATACAGTAATCATTCAACTTTATCATTGACCTTCTTATGTACACCACAAATTCATCTTGAGTCATGGTCTTCATAATTTCGATTTCTTTCTCATAATCAGAAATCTGGTAGAAATAAAAGCTCTTAATGCCGACATGATGCCAGGTCCTGAAAATATCACAAAGAAACAGGCAATTCTTACATTGAAGTTTAATTTGGTGCTTGGCTCTGCACCCCAATATTTAAGGGCTGCTACGTCATGCGCTCTTGCAGCATTCTCTTCAGTAACATAGCTTCCTGTAATGCCGAAAAATGAGGTTATAAGTAAGCTGCATTTATGTTCCAAATCACCAAATGAATCCATTTCATGAATCCCACTTACCTAAGTACACTGAAGAATCACAGTAGTAATCAAAGGTGCCAGTTCCCCCATGCACAACGTCCAAAGAAGGATCAGTTATAGAAAGAGATTTTTTGTAGTACATAAACACACACACAATAGCAGCAGTAAGCACTATTTCTGTTTTGTTCCATTAACCTTACATTAAATTCTTGTACAGTGGAGCTTTTGTATGCTTTACAATGATATGTAGACAGCAAAGTATAGCATATATTAATAAAAGATCACCATTGTTATTCATTAAGAGGAGCTATTATTAAGCGTTTCATTTTACAAGAACTTCAAATTCAGTGTCTGGAGTTTACAGGAAGAAGTTAATGACCGGATTAGATGTCTAATGATATCCCTACCTCCCATGAAGAAGAAAATGTACTTCCTCACACAAATCATTAATAGTAATATATCAGGAAAAAGAATTATTTTCCATGTTTTCATATTTCTTTGGAAGATAAAAAAGAATCAACAATCTTTTATTAATCCAAGGGCTGCATGCTCCTTGCTTCCATATTTAAACACACATGACACATTTCATCAATCCAAGCAGCAAGTTATGCTCGGATTACAACGTAGCCTCCTTATGTGAGTTAAAATTACGGCACTGCATTTTACAAGTTGCTTCATTGAAGTGAATTATCAAATAACAATAAGTGTACCCTACGACCACTGAAATGGGTTTTGTGCAGTTACTAACTAGCAGTGAGTCAAGCCGCTACCTTTTGAATATGTGAAAAACTTGAAACATAATGGGAACAACTCTGCCATTTCACATCGACACCCTAGAGATAGCCAGCAAGTACGCCCACACAGCTTTGGCACGTTCCAAATTAAACTAAAGTGGTGCAAATTTCATGGTTACATAATGACACCTAAACACGGAGAGATTTTGCAGTAAGCTAGGATCATCAGGCACACCACATACCATGCTTGCCCTTGCGCTTGCGGCCCTCGACCTGGCTGGCGTTGTCCCAGAGGTGCGCCTCGAACTTGCCGCTCCACTTCAACCTGCGCCGAACCAAATCGAATCAAGACCACAACCGAGGCAAAAATAAATAAAAAAATCCAGCACAGCGACCCTAGCTAGGATAGCGAAGCTCCCCAACCTGGTGACGCCGTGGTACCGCGACGACCGCGGCGCGGCGTACTTGCGCATGGACTCCGTCACCAGCCTCCCGCCGCCCGGTGCCGCCTTCCCGTCATCATCTCCTCCTCCTCCTCCGTCGCCGCCGCTGGCGACGGCCTGCTGCTTGTCGAGCGCCGCGATCTCGCCGCCCGCCTCGGCCTCGGCCTCGCTTCCGTGGCCCGCGGGCGGCGGGTCCGGGCCATCCGCGCGCTGCTGCTGCTCCTCCTCCGCCTCCGTACGACGAGCTGAGGTGGCCATCGCCGCTGGTAAGGGCTTGGATGTTTCTCCTCCGCGCGTGAGGGTGAGGCGCAAAACCTAGAAGACGGTGGGGGGTGGGGGTCACCTCGGCTCGGCTCGGCTCGAGGTCGGTTGCAACGAGCCGAGCACAACCAGCCAGCCCGGCTCGAGCCCAAGTAGGGCCCAATCTGTAAAGGCCCATGGCCCGCACGTCAGTGGCAATTCGTTCCGAAAGCTTGGCCCACTTTCATACTATGGGCCGTACGGGAAATAAATTCTAAAGTCTTCTTTTAATATTCTTATCTAAATTTATCTTTTTGTCGAATTATCTCAGGTTCTCTACGTAACGCTAATTCAAATAGAATACTGAACGGACTTTGAAGCGCACCTCTAAAAATGTTTCTACATTTTTTGCTAATAGTTGCTTGATTTGTTCTTATTTACGGTTCACCTCAAATTGCATAAGAAATAGTGTAATCTTACATAATCTGATAATCACTTTAGTATTATAAAAGAAAATAGAAAAGTCTGAAACAGTGACACGACAACAATCACTGATGGATTGAAAACAGGGCTGCAGGAATCAAAAAGTACAACTATACACCGAAAGAAAAATAGCAGACCATATCATTTTTATATTTTACACCACTTACATAAAATCAAACAAGTAGACGTCTCTCGGTAGCTGAAAGCTCCATCTACAGATCTAACCAGTCAGCTAGATACTCTGACCAGCTAACAAAATATTCGTGCTAACTAGTTCTCCAACATCTCCCAAAACAAGCCCTAGGGAGAGGCATATCATCACACAGTATTAGGGCGACAGCAGCCGTTAATTAATTACTAGTATTAAGCAGATATCATTTGCATCCATCGATCGATCCCTCTTTTGATGGCATCGGTGTTAATTAATTTGTATGGGGCTTGGACCCTGCTGACACAGACGGTGGAACTCCCCTTGACCTGATCTCTGGCTGCTGCAAATAACCAACAATTTTCTCCTTAAGATGCAAATGATCAACAATTAATCGCTCATAATTGACTGAAGAACTAATCTTGGCTTATCAGAAATAACCGAGTACCAAATCAGGGAAATTTTGAAGTGTTCTCTCTGTTGTTAGTAGAATTGATTCACGCCTTTTTCTATTATAATTCATTGAAGAGAGACCAGATTTATTTATACATAATAGTAGGATTGTAGAGGATATAATTATCTAATAAGAAGGTAAAATCGAATCGATTTAATTGGGCTTTCTAAAAAGTACCTGAGACGAAGCCCCTATCGACTGGGTCTCTTTTGGACCAGCTGCTGAAAGAGAAGATGATGCAGTATAATCAGCAGCAGCAAGCTAGAGATCAATGGTGCAATCTATCTATCTATCTAACCTAGCTATAATATAATTAGCGAAGAAGTTGTGTAATATGTACACTTGATTACCGGCGTCCTTGTGTCCGGCGCGGCCGCAGCCGGTGATACGGCCGACGAGGCCGCAGAACTTGTCCTTGAGCTGCGCGGCGAGCTTGGCCATGGCGCGGCGAGCCGGCGGCCGGAGCTAAGCTAGTAGATCGCTCACTGCACTGGAGCTAGCTGCTAGCTAGAGAGCTTACTTGAAGCATATACTCTTAGTTAGCTAGCTAGTGGTCACTCAACCTGCTATATAGACTGTGTTTTCTACCATCAGTATAATGAATTTAACCCTTTATCTTTTTTTGTCTAATAGTTAAAAATAATTTCAATGCCATGTTAATTAGTGTTAGTAGAAAATAAAAATAATAAAATTGTCACAAAAATAAGTATTATAGAGTGATAAAATTATAAATTTATATAATAGGAGTGCTAGAGTGGCGGCGGCGTGTAGTGTGGACGAGAGGCGGCAAAAGAGATAGATCGATGAAAATTATCTAACAATAATTAATTATGTCTAAAATATAATCAATCAAAAATATTAATTACATTTTTAAATCGGCTGGTAGTATAAAATAAATAGCAGTGCACCGTAAAGATGCTCTATATATATAATGGGCTATATATGGTCAAGGTCAATAATTAATCTATGCTTTATTTTGAGAAACCAATAATAATGTATACATAACCACCTCCACTAACATTTGCTGCAAGCTAAGAACAACTTCTATGGCTCACTCAGCTGATGGTCCATTAGCTATAAAGCTAGAAATAAATATGAATTCCCAGCGTGATTACGACGCTTAATATAAGTGGGTTCTGCTTTAATTTGTGCTTTAATAGTCACAATTGATGCACAGTCTTTGTATATATAGTTATATACTTATATATCATTGTATGGGATTGACCTCAATATATATCACTATATTGTCGATGATTTGGTTAATTGTACTCTCTCCTTTTCAAAATACTTTCAAAATACAGACGTTGTTCCAAAATCTAGATGTTTTTAATGATTAAATTTGGTTTCAAAATATAACTACTATTTCACCTACTATCATCTCAACTAATCATAAATCTTTTATTTAATTTACCCATATATTTTATTATCTCAACCAATATTAGTAATCTTTTATTTAATTTTATATATATCTCTTCTCAGTCCTTATGGAAAACTCTAAAAAATTTATATTTTGTGACGGATAAAGTAGCAATTTTAGCGGCATAAATTTTGCGCAAAAAACGTTCGTTTGAGTTTGGAACCGAATATAATTTTATTTGGAATCGAGAATATTCGCCTAGTTCAAGACAGAGGCAGACTGGACTGGACACGCGAATCGAATCGAATTGCATTCTTTAATGCGTGCAAAGCAAGCCGGATTTGTGATATTTTCCGTTGAGCAATTCGTGATCTTTATTCGATGATGCGCATATTTTGTTAATGTGCCATATGATAGCTACCTTCACTATCTCCATGATGATGAATCGATTTACACGTTTCGATTTAATTTATTTGATTAGATATTAGCTATATATTTGTGTAAATCATCATGCTAGCTCCATATCTATGGATGGTCCATTAGTGGTGAAATGTGGAAAAATTGAGTTGACTAGCTTAATTAATCCCTGTTTTGAGCATAGTCAAATTAATTTCATCGACTTTATTCTCTTTTAGAAAATATGTATTCCCCCGTTCAAAAATAAATAACATTTGAGTTTTTTCACTGTTTTAATGCGTAAATTTGATCATAATTTTATATTATAAGAATAAGTTTGTAAACATTGAAAAATTATGAGTTTGTGAAAGTAATTCTCAAAAGAAATATACTTGTATCATTTTTATGTTTGTTAATTAAGTACTTTAAACAGTTTGATCATTATAGTATCCTATTTTTCGAATTCATACATTGCACAAAAGATCTTAGTGCGTAGCAAGATGATTAAGCTAATTAAGCCACTTTGGCTAGCTCTGCACGAATCTTAGGGCCGTTAAGTGGCTGCACGAATCATGGTGTGCCCTTAGTCTTCATTGATGCAATGGGTGACACGTGGCACGCATGCATTTGAGGTTGGAATGTTGGGTCGTGCATGCAGCATGGGCATGGCGATCGATCGGTAGACGGCGAATGGTCAGAGCCTGACGAAGAAGACGACGAGCTCCGGCCCGGTGCCGCCGCCTTGGGGCGCGATCATGTACAGAGATTCCGAGTCCCGGGAGCCGACGAAGTGGTCGAAGCAGCCGCGCATGTACGGCACCTCGTCGTCCGCCCCTTGCCCCTCGGCGGCGTCGGGTTGTGACCTGCCGGGGCGCACGCCAGCGCCCATGGAGACGGGACACAGCGTCTCCATGACGGCCAGGTCGTCGTTGGTCGGCTCCCGCGGCACCGCGAACCCGGTCTTCCTCCCGTTGCAGAACATGGTCCAGGCCGCCTCCTCCAGCAGCGGTGACGGGCGGCACCTCCTCTGCTTAGCCGCCTCCTTGCCGGCGGCCGTGGCCGCGCGGCGCTCGGTCTCCAGGACGATTCGCGCGCCGGCGGGGT
>KE372661.1:109788-120527 GCA_000418225.1 Zizania latifolia
CTCGTGCTTGCCGCGGGTGTCGTCTGTGACGCCGACGTCCCTTCAGTGCCGCCGCTGGAGGACACCTGCTGCAGGCTACCGCGGCGGGCTTGGTGGTCGCCTCCGACGGGTTGGGAACCGAAGCCCATTGGCTCGGCTGGCATTGGAGCGGTCCACGGTGGCGGCGGGCGGCGGCTTGGAGGTGGTTCCAACGGCTGTTACGTTGTTATCGTGTGTGACGGATCAGGCAGAGGTGGACGGGAGTTTGCCGGCCGGCCGTTTTGGCCGTTGGGCATGTTGGGTCGTCGTGCTCCCGGCATTTGGGAGCGTCCACGTTTTCCGGCCATGCATGTCACCTGACCATGAAACGGGCACGTGCTCTTACCTTTTTACTATCTCCCTCTCCTAAAAAACACATATTTTGATTTTTTTTTACATACAGCTTTAATCATAATTTTATATTGGAATAAGTTAATGTTTTTTAAAAAATTAATAGATTGTTGTAAAAGTAGCCGCACAAATCTACTTATTCTATTTCTATGCTTTTCAACTTAGTATTTCAAAAGTTGTCAAAGTTTTAAAAGTTTGACTGAATTTTAATTAAAATGTCCATATATTTTTGACCGGAGAAAATATAAATTCTTTTTTCAATTACACGAAAAACATCAGTCCCATGTATCAACACACCGCCATAGACGGCTTAGGATTTGAGATCCTCTGCAGTCGTCTCCGTCGACTGCAGAGGGCAATCGCCCTCTCCGCACCGTCTGATCGAGATCTAACGGGTGCTGGAGGGGGACTTCGCGCCTGGTGGGACCTACCTCACAGTAGTTGGAGGGGGCTCTGTACCGTCGGATCCACGCTAGACGGCGTGGATCGATGATTGTAGAGGGTAGTCGGGCTGGTGAAGTCAGAGGAGCCGGTTCCAACGGGTTAGAAGCACATACAAATTCTAGCTCGCATATCGGTGATCATTAATACTACCTCACTTTCTTTATTAGATGACATGACACTGCGCGTTTCTAATGGATAAATCTACCCTACTATATAATTGACCAGTTGAGGGGATGGACACATCACCCCTCTAGTAAATCTAAGCCCTTATCTTGCTTTTATTAAATCTCAACCCTTGTTTTACTCGTGCTAATCGGGTCCACCCAAACCTAATTACCCTACGTCGCCCCTCTCTCTCTCGGTACCCCACCGCCTACACCCTCCGCCCCTCGCTCCGCCAAATCTCTCACTCGCGTCCTCCCTCGCCGCCGCCGTCCCGCATGCCGCCGCCCTCCCCCCT
Organism: Zizania latifolia; assembly: GCA_000418225.1. Taxonomy (NCBI): domain Eukaryota; kingdom Viridiplantae; phylum Streptophyta; class Magnoliopsida; order Poales; family Poaceae; genus Zizania; species Zizania latifolia. The sequence goes on from KE372661.1 coordinate 111,062, forward strand.
GCGCCGCCTCTCTCTCTCGATAACCCGCCACCTACAGCCTCTGCCCCTCGCTCTGCCACATCTCTCGCTCGCATCCTCCCTTGTCGTCGCCCTCCCCCCTACGCCGCCTCTCTCTCTTGGAACCTCGTCGCCTACAGCCTCTGCCCCTCGCTCCACCACATCTCTCGCTCGTGTCCTCCCCCGTCGCCGCCCTCCCGCACGCCACCGGTCACCTCTGTCCTCCTGCTCCCCGCTGTGGCCGAGAGCTGCGCGCCTCACCGCCGGGTGCCTCACCCCGTCGCCACGCGAGGCAAGGCTATGGGACGAAACCAAAGGTTTTTCGGTGAGGTAAACTCATTCTCGCCGGGGTTGAGGGGGCAGTTCAAGGGGACCGTGGGGTGGATGCGGGGGAGGAGTACAGGGTCGTGTTCTGGTCGCCGCTCACCAAAGACGAGGTCCACGCCGCCTTCTCAAGCATCGAGGAGTAAGATTTGTTCACTATACCTCTCTCGCTTAGACTTGATTTAATTAGTTGTGATCTCCCTTTGGTATATTTTGGTGATGTGCCTGGCAATATGTGAGTTTAGTTTCAGTCGTATGGATTGGATTTGATTGGAACTGTAGTCTGATGCAAGAAAGTTTTTGTTGTTGTTAGCGTGAATCTGTTTGTCTTTAGTGGTGGTTCAGGTTGTGATGGTATTTGTCGTGAGCTGTTTAATGTCTGTGATTGATTGGTAGGCTTGTTTGCCATAATTGGATGGCATGCTGTGCGAGCATACATCCGTGGTTTGCATGGCCACGGAGAGACGCCATTGAACCCGAAATACTTGTGCACAGTTCATGAATAATCGGGAGTTCGTTCAAGTGACGTACGTTTCTTTAATGGTTGGATTGTCGCGTGGCATGTGTTATAGTAGTATATGTGATCTCTGTATGAAATTTTATAGGATAAATGGGCAATATATGGATCCACCTATTGATTTCATCAAATTCAGTCAGAGATATATAGCCGAAGCGACATACGGATTAGAATAGGAATCTTAGTAACATTCAAGTTTTGCTTGCAACTTTTTCCAACCCTATGTCTGAAATTCTTATACACTTTGTGTTTCTTCCATTCTTAACCTAACAAACTGTGTTCTTGTGATAACAAATGGTACTTATGGGCTTATGGCTTCGGAAAACATCAAAATTTGCTCCATCTTTTGTTGAAAAATGTATATAAATTATTTATGTAATCTCCATGCCTTATAAATAACTGTAATCTTTAACAAGAAAGTGCATTTTTTAGATGGAGTTGTTGTACACCATTATGGTGTAAATCATTCTTGGCCTTGAGTTTTCATTGACAAAGGTACTGAAGAATGCCATGGCTATTATCTTGTGTCCAGTGTTTTCTCTTTTCTCAAACACGATTTGAAAATACGATATGTCTAAAAGGTTTCCTGACCATGACTTTCATTCATCAGTTGAAAGTGGTTGGGCCTGTTGCTGTACTAGGTGGTCTACTGCAGGTTGTTTTGTTCATGTTCCTGTGTGCCCTAACTACTGTATGCCAAAGGCGAGGCATTTTTAGATGACTTGCATGAACAATGGTAATCATCCTGAAGGCTGAAGCTGGCTTTGCTCAAGTCGCAGTCATCTCCTCCTTGTAGGATGGCTAGATTTTATTTCGTTTTTTGATCGAGTGCTAGATTTTATTAGGACAACTATGCTGCATCCATAAGCTGAATTGCTGAAAATTCATTTTTTTTCTGAAACTGATCAGGATAGCATGCTTATGCCGGCTGCTCTTTAAATCAGCGACCAATCGATGCACGAACACTTGCATGTAAACAAACACGCAGTGGTAAACTTATTTAATAGGATGATTACTTATCTATCTTTCCTGCAATTATTCCAGATGTATGGTGCTAAATCATCGGAGGGAGTATTTATTGGTGCTTTCTTTTCAATGTCATCTACTGCAGTGGTAAACTTATTTAAGCTAGGCTAATCCCTCTCATCATGGCATTGTTTCATGCATGTTTGTGATGTTTAAGCATCTCCCTGCCCAAATAAACAGTTTTGTCTCTTGCTCAACTGCACTTCTATTTGATAACTTAAATCAACACATTTTCGTCCAGGGTTATGTTCCGTTAGGGTATTATTTTCCTCCGGTTTGTCAATTTTGAGATGCACTAATTTTGTAGTTAAGTTCTGGTGGCAGCACTTATTATGATCCTGACGCTGATGAGTGCTAAAGCTGATGCAGCGAGCCTGACGCTGACCCTTGCTTTTATTATGATCCTGCAATTTGGTTTCTACAGGCCAAAGATGCGATCTAAGCATAAATTTGCTATATTCAGTATGCAAGGACAAAAGCTGAATTTATGTTGGAAGGCCAACTTTGCTAGCCAAGGTATTGCCTTTTTTTCTTTTTGCACCTACTGTTATGGTGTGATGTGTTGTGTTGATGTTCCTACATATTGGCAAATAAGACAATTCAATCATGTATTCCAAGTTGCTCTGGTGAAGAGATAGAGTTGCAGGTGATTAGTCTACAGCTGTACTATGTTTATTTCACTTGTTCATCAGTTGTGGATGATTTTTATAAAAATAATGTTGGATCCACCTATTCCTTTAGTGGTATTGCTGTCAGAAGCTGTTGACTCATTTCAAAGTTCATTATATCATAATTCTGCTTTTGTTAGGATAAAGAGATGGGACAAGAAGCTACCGTACGTGAGTGCTTCAATCCTCCAATTGTAGTACCTGCTTTGTAAACATTTCAAACTGGGTGCTTTGAGTACTATCTGCTTGTGTTAAACAGTTGCAAACTTACTCGTTGCTCATTATGCTACTTGTTATTTGTAGTTCTTGTATGAAACTGGCTTTGGTACAAGTGATCGAGCCGACAGAAAATGGATGATTGGTATCACCCAACCACGACGTGTTGCTGTACTTGCCACAGCTAGGAGGGTGTTCTATGAGCTAGGTCTTAAGCTACGAAAAGAGGTTGGTTTTCAAGTTAGGCATGATAAATTGATAGGAAGTAAATGCTCAATCAAGTTTATGACAAATGGCATTTTGCTGTGAGAGATCCAGGTTGTGTATCTATTTATCTTTGTTACTTCTGTCTTTTCTATTATTCAAAAGTTTTCTTCACTTAGCTTATTGGTTAATGGTTACCATGAAAACTTTTGAAAAACTGGTGTTAACAATTAGGAATAAGTCTAGAACACCCCCTTAACTATTGAGGGTAGTCTACTTTACCCCCCTCAACTTTAAAACTATCTAAATAACCCCCTAAACTTTTTAAAACTATTTAAATAACCCCTTATGGTGGTTTTGAATAGTGGTTTTGCACACGTGACTTGCTAACAGGGATTAATGACTCAGATATATTGTCATATCATCATATTTTTTCTTTTTTCCTACGTAATTGTCACTTGTAACACCATGTCATCAGATGATGGATCAGTATTCGTGCAGCTAACGGAGAAGATATCAACATGCTTACAGCTAGCAAAGAAGATAGAATAACCGATAGAGGATACAGGAAATAGGGGAAAAAGAAAATTTGATGACATGACATTACATCTGAGCAATTAATCCCTATTAGCGAGTCACGTGTGCAAAACCACTATCCAAAATCACCATAAGGGGTTATTTAAACGGTTTTAGAAAGTTTAGGGGGTTATTTAGACAGTTTTAAAGTTGAGGGGGTGAAGTAGACTACCCTCAATAGTTGAGGGAGTGTTCTAGACTTATTCCTAACAATTAATACATGATTAGAAAATGCACCTAAAGGAAACCATTTAAAGTTATAATTGTCAATGCTACAAGTTTATCTATTTCACTCGGAAGCACAATTGATCTATTAAGGTATGTTCTTCCTATCAGTCATCACAGACCTCAACACTTGCCACCCTACCTGGTGTGTTCTACATTGAGGCTATATGTAAGGAAAAACATGGAGTGTTAGTTCTTATATCCTTGCGCAAAACGAATTTCTATTCTAATCATTAAATTATTTTTTAACGTGAATCTTAATTTATCTTATTATCCGCTTTAAGTCTAAGATTTTATTGTCTTTTGATTTTTACCGTAACGTTAGCACATGCACACTACTAGTTTCTATAATACTTCTTCTATATACATTAAAACTATTAATAGGAGTTAATTAGGCGTTAATCCTACGAGACGGATTAATCAGGGCGTCGCTAACCTGGTGATTAAACAGGACGGCCGGGCTTGGTGGCGTTTGATCTGAGCCGTCCATTAGGCCTCTTGCTGAGGATCATGTTAGCTAGTTTTCCTCAGAATCTGAATCGAAATTTTGTTACTCTAGAGATGAATTCAGTTGTGTTTGTGAATTCCTGACCCCGAGAAAAGATTCTCGCTGTCAACCAACTGATTCAGCTAGATTCAGTTGTGAGGTAGGCAGCATGCAGCGTACGCGTGCGGGCAGCGCGTGTGGAGATTGGACCGCTACCATTGATTGCTGAGGGCCCGGAAATGGACCGCTACCAGTGATACCGATCCTACCTCGGACTTGGTTTGGGCCGTCCGATCTATGCTCCACGGTTGTCGATCCAAACTGCTGGGACTAGGGATTTTCTTGAGAGAAAGCCCCTGATTTTCCTTATATTATATCTAGCTTCCATAATTATTCAAGAGATTTGCTCTCCCAACGCTTATAATTTGGTGCTATTTGATATTGTATCATATATGTGTATGACATATAACTTTTAGACTCAGTTATTACACATAAGTGATAGGATAAAAAGTAAACACCACTAAATTGTGGATCAAAAGCAAAAAATTCCTAATTGTTCCGAGGCAAGCTATCCAAACTACTAAACAGTGTGGTTTTTTTGAAATATATATATATATATATATATATAAACATATTATAATGTTTTTATTTATTTTTCAACTTTACAATAGTTAATACTTAATTAATCACACGCTAATTGCAGGCTGCAGAAAATTGATTAGTGAAACACGCAGGGCACGTTTAGTTTCGTAACATCTCCAATTAACCATGTTCATTTTTGGTATTGCCAAATTTTATCAAGGTAACGAACTAACCAGTGAGCGTGCTTCCTTAATTTGATTTTTCAAACTTACCATGCCAAAATATTGTTAGTGTCAAATTTGTCATTACTAAAATTTGGTAAAGTGAAAAACAAATATGAAATCTATTTGATATTTGTTTGGCCGGTTCGATGGCTTACCAAACTTTTTGTATGCAGAGTGTTTTCAACATTCTGCTACTCTATTCTCTGTTAGGAAGATGATTACCAATGAGATAATTTAGGCTTTAAGCAACAATCAGGTTTAATCAACTCCTTTTTAGTAGATTAAATAATGAGATCGATGATTCGTAGTAGTGAATCGTGACGTAGCTCGTAGAATTCGTGTGTGTATGCACGCGGGCGTTGACGTGGAAATTAACTTGTCCTGGTCGACCAATGTGCATCAACTTTTAAAATGTAGACTTTTTTCTTGGCATTATTTTTTGGCTGATCTAGCAGCTAGCTTTGTGTCTGTTTGTTTAGGATTCTTAGCAGCTAGTTAGTTTGAGTATCTAGCTAATCGGTCCGAGTAGTTGGCTGATCTAAGTATCTAGATGTAGATTCTAGTTTATTTTTTAGATTCTACAGCCACTGGTTTTTACAATCTTCTGGATTTAGAATCTGGACCATTTATTTCACCTTCGGATTCTAGAAGTGGCTGCAACTGTCAGAAAACTAAAATAAATAAGCCTTTAAATTCTATTGGGATTTATGTTTAAGCGGATTAGAGCTTGTATTGTAGCATGACATATATTTCAAACTCCTAAATAATATATTTTTAAAAAATAAATTGTCGATAGGTTATTTTAAAAAAAACTATCAATTTTTTACATTGAATTCATCTGTTTTAACATGCAAATTATCCAGCCAAATAGTTAGATTATGGGGGTGTTTGGTTCTCAGCCACACTTTGTCACACCTAAAGTTAGGTAAGTTTGACTAAATTGGTAGGTGTTTGGTTGCTGCCATAAACTGTGGCAAGATTCTCTTCGGTCCCATATGTCAATGACTTAAAAAAGTGTGGCAAGATTTTTTTAGGCTTGCTAAGGTGTGATAAAGAATTTAATAATCTTAACTTAGATAAGTGTGACAACTTTTATTGATAAATGGTGGCTAGCAACCAAACAGTCCCTATATGCTTATCTCATCTTATTTGCACTTTAGAACGGGTCCTCAAGATTAGTCAAATTGACTTGTTGAACATTTTGTATTTTATATATCACCTGTTAGCTAGTGTGTTTTCAACTTATTTGTTTATTTTGTCCTGAGATGTTCACACTTGCAAGTTGCAACGTCAATTTTAAGTTGTTTGTTCAAATGTACTACTTTACTAGCGTAGCCATTTGCCTGATTACGTTTTGTGTTTGAGACAAGGAAAAGGACACGCACAGTTCAAAATCGATGTGCTACGTATATGTCCTGTAATTATTTTGAAATTCTCGAGGTGTACTCGATCGATCGATCATTACGATTCTGACTAATAGATGTGCCAAAATCTGTGACAAAATTTATGACGGTTTGTGTCGTTGTGTACGAAATAACAGTATACCGTGGGGGTGCCCGTAGTACGGATTTGGTTAGGCGATGAGGAGTGCTGTGGACGAATCTTGATGGTTATCTCTAACTAAGAGACAGGGGGGATTTTTAGACCCATTAATGACCAATTATGAGGATAAACGGTCAGTTCGTGAGCAATAACTCCAAGAGATAATAGCAATAATAACTGTACAACGTTGAGCTTAATGATGGCCTGCCTCTTGATGGCGACCATCCGGGTGCCTGTGGTCGGGGAGGCCTCCCGAGTGCTGACTCGGGGAGCCTTCAGGTTCCCGACCACTAACTGTGTGGAGAATGTTGACCGTTGACTGATCGTCTTTAATGTTGAGTCTGTTGACCTTTCCTTTACTCGATCATCATAAAACCACTCGGGAGGTAACCCAGAATAATATTCCCGACAGTTTGGGACTCCGATCGATACTAATAACTTTAGTATCAGCTGGTCTTTGGATCTAGTATTAAAACTTTTTACCGGTTTTGCAGCTACCCATGGCATTCTCTTTCTTTTCTGACTGTTACAGATAACTTTTAGTACCAGTTCGAATTGGAATGTGTGGATGGATGAAAATCCATTTCTCTAGTAGTGCATATTCTATTATTAGTATAATAATCATAATTTCTGATTTTTTATTCAATGGTTAAAAGTAATTTATATTGTTATTTTAATCAGTTCTAATAGAAATTAGAAATGATAAAATCATCTAGAAATAAATGAGGTGGATGAATAAAATTATAAGTTTGTATAACATATATGTGTGTTAGAAATGAGGTAACACGAGTGACCAGTGGCACGGAGGAAAGTCAATGAATTAATACAAATTCGTTAATGATAATTAAATAAAAATACGATCAATTAAAAATAATATTTTTTTTAAATCAGTGGATGAGATCTAGTCTACTACCAGCTGTAGACATCACTGTTAGGCTGTTAGCCAATTAAGCTGCTGACTGCCGAGATCGACTGAACGACATGCATGACGTGTTCATGGGTGCAAATTAATTAATCATCCAGGCCGTAATTATTGCAACCAACCACACCACACAGCATGCAAATCACTGTAACCTCTTCGATCGATCGTGCTGTAATTAATTAGCAGGATATAAATTGATTGCCGGCTCGCAGTTGCTGAGCTACCATGCAGCAAGCAAAGCAGCTAGCTAGCTAGGTAGCTACATATCAGTTGACATTTGATCTAGCTTGTTATCTCATCCATGGCCGCCGCCGCATCGTTGCTCGCTCGCCTCCACGTTCCAGCGACCGCCGGCAGGCATCAGCTGCTGCACGCGCTCGGCCGCCGCCCGGGGGCGCCGCCGTCTCGCCACCACCTCCGCTGCATCAGCGTTCCGCTACTTTGCTCTCCTACTCCGTTACTCCTCGGCAGCCGCCGTCTGAAGCACGACGCCGCCGCTGCCGCAGGTGCGGCTGGTATACGGGGCGAGAAGGCCGCCGACCACGGCGTCGTCGGAGCTGGAGACGACGAGCTCCCGAAGGACCACTCCGGCGGTATTAGCTCTGCTCGGTCTCGCGACTACCACACCGACGCCGCTGTAAGTCAGAATTTGTCTATAAGTGTTAAGTTAAATAATCAAGCAACTTGAGTATTAACTCATTAAGTATTTGGAAATGTAATTACTTGAGTGATTCGATTGCAGCGAAGACATGGTGACGGCGGCGGAGCTGGACTGCTGGGGCACAAGTACAAAGAGCCGAGGCACAGCCAACCACAGACCAATTAATTCATCGCATTCGCACCGTCGTTGAACCAGCTGCAGCCAAGCACGACGCCTCATGTGGTTTTCATATAAATATTTCTATAGTTATATACAGAGATTAATAAGAGAGGTGAAAATAAATAAAATGATTGTAATTGGTTGTGACAAGAAAGTAGATAAAGAAGTAACTATATTTTTGAATAAAATATAAACGTTAGAAATAGTTATAATACGAGACAGAGAGTAACTTATTATCACTATCACCGAGTTCCATCCTAGCTAGGTGGATAATATACCAGATGATACGTGTGTGTATGTATATGCTTAACAATGGCATGCTTCAAAGTTTGAATAAATATGTCTGTATACGTTTGTGACCAGATTTATCTGTATGGACTGATTTTGCCTTTTTATGTTCTGAAAGCGTGTGTTATGTGTATTCACGGAGAGTAGTAAAATGCAGTACTGAGATGATGCATTTTTGTATCATATTTTTATTTTTCCATTTTTACATACCATCGTTCACACACATTCAATAGAACACTTAAACATGTTCCTTCATCGTAACAAAAAATATTATGGCATATCCTTTCACCATAACAAAATATATTTTACATTTTATTGTTTATATTCAGTGGCGGAGCCAACCTGGAAACGTAGGGGGAGCGAATTAGCTTGGGGCGACGTTGCGTGACACGGCTGAGCGTGGTTGAGGCGACTGACACTAGACGAAGCATGGATAGGAATAAAAATGGATCGAATATTAGTAATATTATTTTTATTTTTATTTTTATAAAACGAATACCTTGGATATTGATACGAAAACGAATACAAATCGAAACGAATATGATATTTATCGAAAAAAACGTCTGTACAGATATCAAATGTGGTAATTTTTTTATTCTCTACTCTACAAATACAACATGCATGTTATAAATACAAATTTTCTTTTATCACGTGCAGTGTTGTAGAGATATATAAAGTAATATGTATTTTAACTAAATATTCTTCAAATCAAGAATTTTTCTTGACTTACAATTTTTTTTCAAAAGATTTGCTTTTTTTGAAATGCTGTAGAAAATGTTAAATGAGAATCCTCAAATTCTAAAAATTTTAAATTTTAAATATTTTACAGAAATATTTTTCTCATCTTT
>KE372661.1:151176-164245 GCA_000418225.1 Zizania latifolia
TTATGATAGATTTAATTAGATTAACTTGATGGTATTGTTATCGGTATATTTTTTAATAAAATTACTTAGTCAAATTTCAATGTCGTAGCCTGTTTGGTAACATCAGTGCATCACTGAATGTTATAATTGATAGTTGATAAGTTTATGGAGACACCATCGACTTTAAATCCTAGATTCAATCCAGTCTGACATATTTATCTAAATTATTATTATATTGGACTGAACATGTATGGGATAAAAATAATACAAGACGATACCTAACTGGTTGCATTGATAGTTAGCGGTAATCAACATCAATGATGTAATGGATGTATAGCCTCATCCTGCCATCTCTTTCTTCAGCTAGTTTTCATGTTATATTGGACTGAACATGTATGGGATAAAAATAATACAAGACGATACCTAACTAGTTGCATTGATAGTTAGTGGTAATCAACATCAATGATGTAATGGATGTATAGCCTCATCCTGCCATCTCTTTCTTCAGCTAGTTTTCATGTTACCATCATCAATAACGAGTAAACTTCTATCTTAGCTAGTGTATTCTTTGCTGGTAAATCAGTTGTGAGTGCTCTTTTTATATCAAATATTATCTGCATATTCAGCGACTGAACTGAAGTGATCGTTTGTATTTCGAATGACCAATTAATTTCTCCAAGCAATTAATTAATTGTACATTGCATATGACTAAGTATCCAATTTGTGTTGACACAAATAATGCATGTATATGTATGTTTGTATAGTATCTTCTAAAAAATAAAATATTGTATAAGATATATCCTAGCAAGTTGGGTATGTGATAAAGCATGGATAAAAAGATATGCCATTTTAATATATGGGTGTTTTCGAATCTTATTCTGCACAAATAAAAAAATAGTGGGAAAAAGAAATATGTTTAATATTGGGAAAAAGATTTTGGATTACTACTTATCAGATAACTACCCATTATTAAAATTTATTCTCGTCTTACGTAATTACCTTCTATTTTTTATATACATCTACGGCTCCAATTATTTTTAAAGAAAATTTAGAGGATTTAATTTAATTTATGTTAAAATCGTGTAAAATTCATATATTACAAAGGAGGCTCTAATTAAATGAGAGTCATCCTAATCTTTTTTCGTTCTTAATTTTGAAAAAGCATATAATCCTTTATGCTCTATAAATCATATAATTTTTAAGTTAAACATGTTAGCATATATAATATCTAATAAATAACTTATTAAAACGTGGTACTGTTAAGAGAAGTCGTGACCCATGCAACGGAGAAATGGGAGCGGCCGGTGAGATCGCAGCCGCACACGTGGCGGGGCAGCCCGTCATCCGACCGTCCGTCCGTCTAATCCATCCGTCTCCTCAGTGATGACACGCCCGCTAATTAAATGGGCGGGAGATCGCACGAGCGCGCCGTTCTGTTGGTCCTGGCTGGGTGGGGCCCACGGGGTGGACTGCACACGGACGCTGTTGACCGGATCTACTGCGGCTTCACTGGGCACACACGCTATATTAACTATTTAGTTGGGTATATAAGATAAGTAATTTTTATTTCGTTGGATGGATAAATGTGGTTGAATTAGAAATATTAAATTATTAATCAATTACAAAAATATGTTAATTATTATTAAACCGGTGTCCGAGGTTATTTTTTTACCTCGAGCTAGGCTGCAGGCTAGCAAGAAACAAAAATTATCATTGAAAATTAAGATGTACCTAATCATGATCATAAGAGGTACCATCGAGAGTCCATTAATTAGGAGCTAACATGTGTCCTTATCATACTCATCATCATGGGGAGCAAACATGCCACATGCAAACCTGAAACTTAGTGAAGAATAATGGGCTTTTATCAGCTGTTTATTGGGTATTTGGCACATATCTAATAGTGTTATTTATTGAAAATTGTGTTTGTTGTCTTGATTTTTGGACAGATAAGACTTGGAGATTTTAGTCTCATCCTAAAACTATTTTCTCAAAGTTCAAATAATCAGTCTCCCAATCTAACTTGGTGATGTGGAAAACAATTATGTAGGGTGTGCTTCAAAGTTCTCACGGTAAAGATCCTATGGATCAACGCTATGTGGATGCTCCGATAATCTAACAGAGCTCCTTCATGCCCGCTGAGTTGGCTCTGATCGATTTGTTTAATTTGCTCGCTCGCCTCTATTGCCGATGTTGGCTCCTTCGGTTTGGTTGGATGTTTGGCGAAGGAGGGGGACAATGTAGAGGCTTAGAATCACATAGGACAGGGACGACTCGAGGCTACAGACAAAGAACGGACACGTTGGTCGCTAGGTCTAGGAGTTCGACCTCACGACGGATGACCACGAGGAGCTCGTCACCATCGCAGCCACGTGACGGGGGTTCGCCACCCGCCACCTTGAGCTCAAGCACGACGTTGACCTCCTCATGCACATCTAGGTAAATATGCACTATGTCGCATTGCGCTCGTGGCTCGCCTTCCTCTCCTAGCCCTTTGCCAGTGTTCAACTGTGCTACGTCCTCTGACGTTAGATTACTGAAGCCTCCACATTGTGTCAATCTACAAGGGTATTCACAGTGAGGACTTTAAAGCAAAGCAGAAAGCCATGATTATTAGTGGAATCACGTCAACTATTTTCTTATAAATGAATACTGACATATTTGACAGTTACAATTTATAGATCCTTATCCTCTTAATTTTTAAGAACTAAACATATATATATATATCTATTCTAAAAATACATGCTAAATTTTCTAAGTTCATACATACTCTCGATATATTTTAGATTTACACAATCGACCGGTCTTTATATATAGCTTTTAGTGGGCATCCACAGTGGCCGCTGTTCACACGCCCACCCGGGATCCCATCGGCTGGCCCCACCCACCTCTTCTCGCGTCGCCTCCACCGATCCCGTTCCGTTGAATCCGTTCCCGTACCACCTCTCCACTATCCCACTCTCCCTTCCGCCTTCGCTAATCAGCTCTCCCGCCTAAACCGCACCTCTAATCCACCATTAAGTCCCCAATTATAAAATCCCACTGCCTTCGTCTCCAGATTAAAAAATCATTATCCCGTTTCTAATCCACCCGTGTGAAGCAAAGCGAAGCGGCCGGTATAAAGGTGGAGACGAACTGACTCGTCTCCACTCTCCACCCCGAAAAGAAAAAGAAGGTCGTCGAAAAGCGTGAGAAGAGAAGGGGATCGATTCGGGGAGAGAGAGAGAGAGAGGGAGAGGAGGGGGTAAAGCGGAGGAGGAGGCGGTGCCGGCGCGGGCAAAAGCGGCCTGACTGCGCCCGAATCTTCTTCGCCGGATCGCCCGCCCCGCGGCGGTGGCGGAGGAGGCCCGGCTGGTTTGGGGGGCGTGGGGAATGCGCTGCGGCGGCGGGGGCGGGGGCGAGATCTAGGGCGCGGGGAGGCGGATCGCGGCAATGGCGGCGCCGCGGTGGGCGGTGTGGGCGCTTCTGCTGCTGCGGATGCTCGTGCCGGCCGCTCGCGTGCTCGCCAACATGGAAGGTGGGTTTAGCGCTTGCTGTGGCGGCCCTGGGTTGCCGGGTTTGGTAGATCTGCGGTTGCTTGCTGGCTCCGAGTGGGTTCGCGTGTTGTGGTTGGGGGGACCTTGGGGTGCCTGCTTGGTTTGCTTCCATTCGAGCAGCCTGGGATGCGGCTGGTTTTGGTCTGCGCTGTGGGTGTCGACTGTCGAGTGAATTTTAGTTTGATGCGTGCCGCTTTGTACGGATCCTACCTTTTCTGGCTCTCGCGGAAGAATCAGAGCCGTTTGCGAATTTTTGTAAATTTGGATTTCTCTATTTCATATTTACTCCGAATTCGTCCGGCTTGTGAATTGCTTCAAAATCCGTGTGAATTCCGGATTAATTTGTGGTCTGAAATGTGTAACCCTTATGAAAAAGTTGATTCCTCGCCTCCTTTCCTTCGCGTTTGATTTGATTTTTTCTTTCCATTTGAGCTGTGTGGTTCTATCGAAGTGTGGCGCGTCGAGATGCGGGGATTTCTCCTTTCCCAATCGGGGTGTGAATGTGCTAGCGAGGGCTACTGTTTCATCGAATTGCTTTTCCATATGCTTTTTGATTATCGTTCGTAGATTGATCTGCTTGCGCGTAGTGATCAGGACGTCTTGTCAAGTTTTTTTGTTATTTCGGGCCATTGCTAGATCCGAACTGACGGTGCTAAATTTGTGATACGATTGGTCGCTTACTTTTATTTTTGTGTGCTTGTGAGTTGGTGGCTTGTTAATTTTCAAGTGGGCCTTTGTGTGTAATTATGGTACACTCGGGTGGATTGTTCTATTTCCTATGATTTGCTCCAGCTTGGCTTGTTTAGTCTCAGATTCCTGTTGTATGGATCTTGGATTGATTAGGACATTTCACGTTGTGACTTTGATGGTTCAGGTATTGTTGCTTCAAACTGACGGTGCAAAAATGCTAATTTTGGGGGGGTATGATTGGTTGTGTATAGTTTTATTTGCAAATTAAGCAAATTTAATATGGGCCTTTGCCCTGTGGGCCAGATTCTGTTTTGGAGAACAATTGGTAGTTGATGTGTGAAGTTGAAGCTTCAAGTACTTGAAGCCTGAAGGTGATTGCTTGCAGGAGTTTGTATTTGGCAACTTGGTAGTAGTTGTAAAGAGACCAAGTTGGTGTTGTAACTTCCATAGTTGATCTCTTGTTGGTGTTGTAACCTCCATACTGAAGGTGTTGTGACTATATCCAATCTACACAAGAGATATTAGCTACTATACCTGCACAATCCTCATTAATTGTCTTGTCAAATTTTACCCACCTCTTGTTGATATGCCATTCTATTGTTTGCAGGTGATGCATTGCATAGCTTAAAGATTAACTTAATTGATCCTAACAATGTGCTACAAAGTTGGGATCCAACTCTGGTCAATCCGTGCACTTGGTTTCATGTTACCTGCAATAACGACAACAGCGTTATCAGAGTGTAGGTTCATCTTTTTGTCTACTATGCAATATGCACATTACTTGTTTTGTACTGAAGTTATCTCCATTTTTCAGCGATCTTGGAAATGCTGCACTGTCAGGTACATTGGTTCCACAACTTGGCCAGCTAAAAAACTTGCAGTACCTGTAAGTTCTCATCCTGTTTCTTAGTGTTGTGCTTATGCTAATCAGTAAATGCTGTATTAGCTGCATATGGCACAAGCCACAAGCTTTTGTCATCGTTCTGATCTTTGAAATTTGAACTTAGTAGTTCTTTGAATCTGGTATATGAATTCATGTAATAAATGTTCTATTTTAAGAAATGTTTATTATCTTTCACTGTGTGAACATGTGATGAATGTTCCGCTTAGTACTTTAGTAGTTCTTAAGGCATTAAAGGATGGAAGCAAGACTTGATCACTAGAATATGTACTAATACGCCTGACTACTCAGTAGTGCTCAGACCAAGTCAAGCTAATCACTGAGTACACATTAAGTGTATTGTACTGATGCATACACCTTTTTAGATGATAGATAACAGGCCTATGATCTATAGATTGGCAGTAGCAAAATGTCAAATCTACAAAGTAATTGTGGATTTATGATAAAAGTAACATGGACTATTGCATGACTTGATCATAGATACCATAGATGCCTCCAGTGACTGACTGACCACATGATCAAGTTATTGCAACACATCATAAATCAGTAACATCTTTATGTTTTGTTATTTTTCGAAGATCAGTTAATATTTTCTTATTATGATGCAGGGAGCTCTACAGTAATAACATAAGTGGTACAATACCTAGTGAACTTGGAAACCTTACAAACTTGGTCAGTTTGGATTTGTATTTGAACAACTTCACTGGTCCAATACCAGATTCATTGGGGAATCTATTGAAGCTACGATTCCTGTATGCTTTCTCCATTTATTAACTTACTGTTTGTTGTAGACCAGAGTGTAGTAGGGGTTATTTTTGTTATGAAATGATCAGTCACCTCATACTTTTGTTGCACTTAGGACTTAGAAATTATCACCTAACTATTTCCTCTTTATTTTTTCAGTATTTTGAGCTGCCATTTTCAGTATTTTGAATGTTCAGAGTGTATTTTCTTAGCATTAAGATTTATGGCATTGGATAAACATGAAGTGAATCTGATTTATTTGGATAGAGTTTTAGTTCATTGCGGCTTGAAACCTTTGTGTTGAGAATCATGTGCTGTAGCCAACCGTATAGCTAAACTAATTTCCTTCAACCATTTTACTTGATATTAATGGACAAACAACGCTTTCAAATTTTGTACTACAGTTGTTCACATGCTTTGCCATTGTTTTACCAATCGGCACTAAAAAGTGGGAAATCATTATCACGTGTACTATAAGAAAATGATTTGGTTTAATTAATATTTTCCTCGGCTGGTATTTTCTTGAACTTTTTTGTGCATTACGGTTATATTGCCAGACTGCTGTTTATCAGATGATGAATATTTTGCAACGTCCCTATCCTTTTCTGATGTTTTAGGATCTGCTTCTAGGTTTTCAAAGTAGAGTTTTCATGAGTCCCATCATCATATTTATTTTCTACATCATTTTCTGTCAATGTTAATAATTTGGTGAATATTTGTGTTTTTCTGCGAGGATAGGCGTCTTAACAATAACAGCCTCTCGGGTTCAATTCCTAAATCATTGACTGCTATCACTGCACTACAAGTTCTGTAAGTATATGGCACATTGCCAGCTGATTCAACTTTTAAGAGAGACCAAACACTCTATACTATTACTCTAAACATCGAATGCAATGAAAAATTCTTCGACAGACAGACTTAGCTGATTTTTTCACCCTTATTATGCACTAGTTTAATCCTTTTTTCAAGAGCCTTTAGTTACATTCTGTGGTTAAATTAATAAATTACACAAGATTAATGTCTCTATTGAACTATAGGGATCTCTCAAATAACAATTTGTCAGGAGAAGTTCCATCAACTGGTGCCTTTTCATTATTCACCCCTATCAGGTAAAACTAAATTTAATATTGGTTGCAATTCAGTGTTCTTTGCTGATACACTACTGCTATTTACACTTGTCTGTCTTTGCAGTTTTGCCAACAATCCTTCCTTGTGTGGTCCTGGCACCACAAAACCTTGCCCGGGTGCTCCCCCCTTTTCCCCACCGCCTCCGTATAACCCTCCAACTCTTGTGCAATCACCAGGTGATTTATTCATATTCACTCTGGCTAAGTTCCAGTTTCAAATAACACATCTGCTATATTGTTCTCATATACTTAACATCCCAATTAAGGCGTGTATACTTCTAGAAACAAGTAATATGCAGTGGAGGGTGGTGACTGCTAGATGTGCTGAATGCCTTTTTAAGGTTAAACCTGAAAAGGGAAGAGCTCTTTTTGTTAAATTATTCGGGAAAGTTTAGAAGAGGACATTTTCCTGGCTTCCAATCTATGGGCCCTTTTTTCAATCCTTTTATCCTCTTGAGGTGTTACATAATTATGATGATGCAGTGACATGTTTTCGTACTTCGTTTTTGGCATGAAACATCTGATCTTATGCAGGGAGTAGTTCATCTAGTACTGGAGCAATTGCTGGTGGAGTGGCTGCTGGAGCAGCCCTGCTATTTGCTATTCCTGCAATTGGTTTTGCATGGTGGCGGCGCAGGAAACCCCAAGAGCATTTCTTTGATGTACCTGGTAAGCATCCAATAGTACAGGGGAGCTTGGAGGATAACATTAAGTCAACTTACATTGATTCCTTATCTTGTACAGCCGAGGAGGATCCAGAGGTCCATCTTGGCCAGTTGAAAAGATTTTCACTACGAGAACTACAAGTTGCAACGGATACCTTCAGCAACAAAAACATTCTTGGAAGAGGTGGGTTTGGTAAGGTCTATAAAGGAAGACTAGCAGATGGTTCTTTAGTAGCTGTTAAGAGACTAAAGGAGGAGAGAACACCTGGTGGGGAACTACAGTTTCAAACAGAAGTTGAGATGATTAGCATGGCTGTACATAGAAATCTGCTGCGTCTACGTGGGTTCTGTATGACACCAACAGAAAGGTTGCTTGTGTATCCTTATATGGCTAATGGAAGTGTTGCATCATGTTTGAGAGGTACCTCACCTTTTTGCCTTGTATGTTTCAGATAATCAGAGTGTTGGTACTCTCATATTCAGTATCAAAATATGAAGCATTTACTAAATGGGTTTTGTTTAATAGAACGACCACCATCTGAACCTCCACTTGATTGGGGAACAAGAAGGAGGATTGCATTGGGTTCTGCCAGGGGGCTATCCTATTTACATGATCATTGCGACCCAAAGATTATCCATCGTGATGTCAAAGCTGCAAATATTTTATTGGATGAAGACTTTGAAGCAGTAGTGGGGGATTTTGGTTTGGCCAAACTAATGGATTACAAAGATACCCATGTAACGACTGCAGTACGTGGAACAATTGGGCATATTGCACCAGAATATCTTTCAACAGGAAAATCCTCTGAGAAAACTGATGTATTTGGTTATGGGATCATGCTTTTGGAGCTTATTACAGGACAGCGTGCCTTTGATCTTGCTCGCCTTGCCAATGATAACGACGTCATGCTACTCGACTGGGTAATTGACTAATACATCCTCAATTTGAATTGCAGTCCAGATGTTTATGCCCTTTTGTGGCTTGGTGCTGTGTTGGATAGATACCAACTTTTCTGTACAGTTTGTCCAAAAACTCATTATCTAATAAATAATAGTTTCAGTCAGGTCTTAAAGTAGTCCCTTTTGAATCGTAAATCGTTACGCTATTTTCAGCTAAGCTAAGCATATGATAGAACACCATGTCCTGAGAAATACCTGTTTTGTATGGTAGGCCGATGTTAAGTTCTTTGCTTTGTGCAGGTCAAAGGATTACTCAAGGAGAAACTGCTGCATAAGTTGGTTGATCCAGATCTGCAGAACTACATTGATGTTGAGGTAGAATCCCTAATCCAGGTCGCACTTCTTTGTACACAAGGCTTCCCAACGGAACGCCCCAAGATGGCGGAGGTGGTGAGGATGCTTGAAGGTGATGGCCTTGCTGAAAGATGGGAGGAGTGGCAAAAGGTGGAGGTAGTACGGCAGGAGGTAGAACTTGGTCCACATCGGAACTCAGAGTGGATTGTTGACTCAACTGACAACATCCAGCCGGATGAGCTATCATGGCCAAGGTGACGACAGTGCACCGGTAAATTGTTGCTAATTCTTGAGCAATGCATATCAATCATCGTACCCAAATCACCATTTCACATCAACCACTCAGCCCAAATGTAGTCATCTACAGTTATGTTGTGATGTATAATGCTTGATTGCCTCCTCGATGCGCCACCATGGACATTGGTGGACATCGGTGCCCGGAAAACAGCAGAGCCCAAGGGAGCTAGTCCCCCAAGCGGTTGCTGCAACAGTCCCAGTATGTTAAACATGACAAGGTTGTGGGTAGGAGTGAGATGCTGCGGCTGTTTGCTGCCTTGCTGGATCTGTGATACTTGCACTGACTGGTGACATCTAACTATTTTGTACCAAATGTAATGGTGGGACTTGGAATCATTTATTTGTTTCCTTCGGGAAAAGTTCAGATGATGCAGTTGCCCTCATGGTGTATGTCATTTGGGCCTTCGAAGGCTAACCTCCCAGGATCGTGATTGAGTTTATTGTAAATGATACCTAGTTCTGAATCAAATGTACCTTATGCACAGGGATGATATCCTTGGTAATGAATGCTTCTTTCTTTTTCTTGGGTAGATTGGGCAATTCGGTTTCTTGTTGCACGGTCTCCATCTATGATTTTTTGAAAATGCTTTGCTGCGGGCGTCTGACCCTAGCAGCCTGCTTGGATGCTGCACCGGCAGCTCATTGCTCTCGTGTTTCGTGTGTGTAGGAACTTGTTTAACTGGATTTGAAAAACTTTTTTTTCCGTATGAGTGTAAGAAACGGCACGACCACTCTTGTGTTTTGTGCGGCAGGAACTGATTTGACTGGATTCGAGGAACTTTTTTTCGTCCGTATGAGTGTAAGAAACGGCATGACCATTAAACTAGCAGAGCATCTCACTCCGCTCCTCAGCTTCCTTCTCGTGTGATTTAGGCGCCATCGCCCCACCCGCCATGGATAGCCTCGACGTCGCTGCCGCCTCGCTCCTTGCCCCACTTCTTTTCACCACTCTGCTTAGAAGTCGACAGGGCTGAGAGCGACCACAGTGGATGATATAGAGAGCAAGCATAAAACCCGCAAAAGGAAAGTGCTCACTGATTAATCGAGAGATAACCTATGATGTGTAGCTAAGGCGTAGGTTCCTTGGTTCGGTCATTATGAATCTCTAGACATGTATAAGAGGAGGTCCAAAACTATGAGAGAGGGGGATCTAGCTCTACAACCAAAAAGAAGAACAAGTGTACTACCAATCATGCATTCATGCATCCTTAGCTGACACATATAGGAGTAGAGTTTATGTCTCTTGTGGCCTAAACATGTATAAATCTTTTGTGCTTGATTCCTTCTTGTAACGAGGTGATTCCAGATTTTCTTCCCCGTCGAACTCACGAAGGGGGTCCTAGCAAATCTCTACTAGCAGTGTCCATACGCTAACAATGACAACCTGGGTTGAGAAGCAAGTAGGCAACGTCGATTGTGTTGGAGAGAAGCAAGTGTGACATGAACCTGTATGAATGATATGATAGGTAATTACCACTTAGAAGTTATGAAATCTGTGGAATGAGCAACTTTCAATTTATACTAACATAATTTACAGCGGTTGAAAAATCTAGATTCATTCTAGTATCTATTTAGTTTAACTTTTAACTTTTAAAATGAGAGTTTGGTTGTAAAACGTCATCCAAACACACATTAATATGTGATCGATGACATCAGTAATGAATAGTGATGAGTGCGTGACTTGTGACCATGTCACATATTGATGAGTTGGACACATTGGTTTATTCTTCACTATCAGAGTTCAATCACTTTTTTTGTTGTACGTCTAGTTGGTGAAGAGGTAACTTTGAGGTGGTAGTTTCCCGACAGGAGAGGATACCCACCCTTATGGGCTAGGACTAAGTCTGAATCAACTAGATTAGAGCCTTATGGATGTGGGTATGAGTTCAAAAATAGCTTAACAACCCAAACATACTAAAACTAAACCTTAACTTAGCTACCTCCTTCCTCCTAGGCCCTGCCTCCTAGCCACCGCCTGTATTTCTCTCCACGAATTATTCATTTATTGATCTAGTGATCTCCTCCTATATGGCTGCCTCTCAGGCTCCTAGTGGACCTAGCCAAGCTAGCTGATATTAAGGAAAGGTATTGATCGCTTCATGTTGAATCATTTTAGAGCTATCGACTGTCGTGACGTCATTTGTCGAACCAAAATGTCACTACGATAGGCCACATAGGTCGCTACCAGCATCATGATCCTAGCCACAAAGTATGAGCATAATATTACTGAAGCCTAGAGCTGGCGAGCAGTAGCAGTATCCGGGTTTATGGGGTCCCAAAGAGTCCACTCCTAGATCAACTACTTTCTCTATGGTAGGCACAAGTTGCGGAGAGGTCAGTCTGGTCAGCTGCTTTCTTCATTATGGGAATAGCTCGGTGTTCTCCTACACAGAGTTAGGAGGATATTTGTTGGAGATTATCTAGTTCTTATCAAATTTATTTCAAATGTGTTAGCTTATCATCAATTATCACATAAATTTATTGAATTTTTATGTTTCAAATGTGCCCTTTAGTTTGTTGGCAATGGATCATTTAATTGATCAAAGGTCTAAAAACATCTTTAATTCTAAATTTTTCTAATAGATTTTCTCTCATATCATATACTCCCTTCCCTTCGTCCTGTTTTGATCTGTGCCTAATAGAAAAAAAATAATTCAATTTTGATCCGTGTATTACTTCATCAACTTATCAACATATTTATGAATATTCGGATTCCGCGCGCATGCACAACTATTAGTGGCCAACACATCACTCTACGCATGCTCAAAGAACTAATACTACTTTTTTATTAGATTTTTGGATGGCGCGCTAGGACATGGAAAGACTCACCTGTGCGAAGTTTGAAGACATTTGTTAAAGCATCCGTAGTGGTGATCCGGTGCATACATGACATGTAGATGGTAAAATCCGACTATCTCCAATGGTATCGAATCATACTTGAGATGTCCACAATAAAAAATATTATTTTACTCTCTCTGTCCTGCCGTCCTCTCTCCTCATCCCCAAATTTCCCTCACACTAGCCGCCCCCAGCAAGAAGCGCCAGCCACAGACTTTGGCAGATCTAGCGGCGAGTTCGATGGTGGCGGCAAGCCGGATCAGGCAGCGACTTTGACGACGACGGGGCGGATTCGGCGACGGCGGGGTGGATCTGGCACGGTTTCAGCGGCCGTGACGGGGCGGATCCGGCGACGACTTCGACGACGGTAGGGTGGATCTAGCACGGCGACTTTCTTTATCTCCTATTCACATGCCTTTTTTATTGTGATGAATCGACTCTAGATTTTACATCGGATCATACTACTATAGTAAGATTCGGTGCATTTTAGTGATAAGATTCGGTGTATTGAGATGCCATCTCATCCTATATATCGGTTTAAAACCTTCACTGAAGATGCTCGGGAGTATCATATATTAAGCTGATTTACTCTCTTCGATTCTCGTGAGTAAAAACCTTCACTTTTTCCCGAACAAAAAAGGGTACCACCGTACCACCGTCCAGAGGTAGGAGAAGGGTTTTTCTCCCTGACACGCAGAGGCAACGAGCAGCATAGTCCAGGCCACCCCATGCTCCTCCTCCCCGGCCTCCTCCGTCGCGTCCAGCCGCCGCACCACCCCTGCGGCCGCTACTTCTCTTGCCTCCTCGACCGCTACGGCTTCGTCCCGCCGGCCTCCCTGTCCCCCGCCCGGGAAGAAACGCCCCAGGCTTCCGGCGCCGGCGGCAAGAAGCGCCGTCCCAAGAAGCCCCCCTACCGGCCGCCGTCCTCGTTCGATCGCGGCGGCCGCCCGGCCGCGCACTCCGACCTCCCCTTCGATTTCCGCTTCAGCTACACGGAGAGCGCCCCGGGGGACAGGCCCATCGGGCTCCGCGAGCCCA
>KE372661.1:187836-211895 GCA_000418225.1 Zizania latifolia
TCATTGACAGGCCTTCGTTATAAATTTGATCAATTTTTCAAAGTTTCATAATTTTCAAAAGTGAGGTGACTCTCCAAGCACTAGTGTACATGTACACTTGCCACAAAAAAATATCTCCTCTTCATGGGGCTCCCATGTAGTCATGTTGTGCCACTAGATGGAGATTCCAAAAGAAGAGCACAACCCCAACACTATTGTGAACCTGTGCTCATGCTTTGTTGATGTGCAAACAGTCCACTTGCTTTACTAATTAACTATTTGCACCAACTTGATCTACAATTTAGTATATATTGTGGCATCAAATGATTAATTAAGCTTCCACACTGTTTACCATGTCTATGGTTTCACAGAATCACCTTTCTTTCCTAGAAATTCAAATGGAACACCAGCTAAGAAATGCTTACCTAAGTTTGTGGATGTTGAAATGGTCTTCAATGTATCCAGGGTAGAGCTCCATATCATGCTCCAGTTGGTCACCGTATATCTAACATATATATATTTTTCAAGTGAGAGAGAGATTGATAAATCACATAAACTTTTGAGACACATATGATGTGCCCTCACCTGAAAGAAAACTGCATAGAACCCTAATCATAATGTGGCTTTGGTTTAGGGTTTTTTAAACGATTTCAAATTCGACAAAAATTAGGTTTCCTCTTTTAAAACTAGGGGAGGATATATGATTTTCCCTTGCTTCTGAATGACATAAGAGTTAAAAAGCTGTGACCAATCTAATAAGGATGAGTGTTGATGCATGAATATGGAAAAAAGATAAGATCTGAAGATAACCTGTAAGAAGATAAGATCCATAAAAGAGGTTTACATGTTTGATCACTCCCATCCTCACAGGAACATATTTACTAACTGTGGAGATGGGAATTGCAGTCTAGGATGAAAAAAGTTCTTAATTATTTAGTGATGAGAAAGTTATACACAGCTGTTGATAATTGAAAAGAGGAGCAATACTTGTATAGAAACATCTGAATAATGTAGTAATGAGAAAGTTACATTTGGCTGCAGATAATTGTAAAGAACAGCAATACTTGTACAGAAACGGAGATGAGGAGCCCTTCTGTTCCTTTTATTTTCAGAGAACTGATTCTATTCTGAAAAAAATCTACAGATCGTGATGGTGTGATACAATTTTCTCTGAGGAAGATTAAGAGGGTTTTCTACAAGGCAAAACTTGCAACCTTCATGTTTGACATGATGATGAATAATGCAACATAAATATACCTTACAAAAAATGGCACATTCCTCTGCAAGGAAAAACTCAAATTCTAAACACCTCTTTTTGTGATTAACATGTACAAAATGGATTTATCATGTGTAAACTGAAAAATCAAAGAAGTTGAGAACTAAGTGTAAACTGAATAATCAAAGAAGTTGAAAGCTAAGTGATGAGTAGTACCTTCTCTGAGGATGACCAGATAAGAACCAAATCTAGCAGGTTTGCAATGAAGAAGAAAGAGCTCAAGAGCTCCCCATATATGTATGTTCTCTGGCTGAGGTCCAAAGGAGACACCACTTGCCCACATGAAACCATATACCAGGTTATATATGGAGCCACCAGTCTTTTCTTCAGAAAAGAAGAGCCAATTGCAGAGCTGCTTTTGCTAACTAATGTTATCACCAGGGCCTCCTGCTAGCTTAGGATGCACTAACAACTCCTTTTTAGTAAACTAATCAGGTGCATATGTCCAAAGTTGCCAGTAAATATAATGCATGATCACCTAACTACTGAGGGGTAGAGAAGGAGATGCAGGGCTCAAATGTACCAGAAAGATGGTAACTTTGAGGTGTGAAAATTTTAAAAAAGAAGGCTTTTCAAGTGCCACGCATGCATGCAACTAAAGGATCCTTAATTTTTACTAACGGCACCTGATGGACCTATGTACACATGATGCACACTGCAAAACCCAGGTAGGTCAAGTGAAGCTTGAGGTTAAGTAATAAGTAGTTCTACACACACACACACACACACACACTCTCTGATTAGTCAGAAAGGCATGTATACATGCCAGACTAAGAAAAGATGGTATACTTATTCTGAACCTAGTCAGCAATGTTTAAAGTAGAAATTAGAGAAGCTTGCTTGATTAAGCAACCGTTCAAAAGAACCTTGTAATCATCAGTATGATTAGGGTTTGGAACAAGCAAGCTATCTTAAACCAGAATCTTACGGTTTTAACTAGTACAGATAATCGGCTAGCTCATGATGTGTTTGGATTACTCCTAAACTTCGCAATACTCTTAGGGCTTGGTTTTAGGGAGCTTTATAGCTGCAGCTACTTTCATAATCGGAAACTTTCTCAAATGGCCTAGATTTTTGATTCGGATTATAAAACTCAATAACTGCAGAATCTGAAAATGAATTAAGAAACATCAACTTCTCTAGATACTCATCAGCTACTTATAATCTGAAGTTTCCTCGAATAGTCCTATTTGAAGTCAATTCTTCATTGACTGCTATATTGACTGAATTGAAGGCTCATGAAGACATGCTTATCTATACAAGATTTTAAAATTAGGGAAGATTCATTGTAGTACTAGTATATGATGGGCTCTCATGTTACTTGATTCCATCCATGCATGATGTAAATATTAATTAAAGATCAGGGAAAGACCAACTAGATTCAACACCTTAATTGATGCAATATATGTAGCCTAACTAGCATGTCCCCCAGAACCCAAAGAGGACTCTTTACAGAATTACACCCTTTTTTTGTCAGCCATCCATGATGCTGCTGGTGTTCTTCATCCATGTTCGCTTTTTCGATGGCATAGCAAATCATCATTAGCAACAGAGCTACTAGTAGTTGCTTTTGTTAATTAGGAAAGGGAACATAGTTAACTAACCAAACCAAACTATGCATCATATGCTCAGCCGGGTTCACGGGATTTGGTTATTATGGTATGTCTATGTTTAGAGTAGATGGTTAAGAAGTGTTTTATCGAGGAATATGAGTGACGATCTAGTCTTAGGGTTGATGGTTCTTAATACTTCTTGTACTTCCTCTCTTTTAAACTAGTAGATGTGTGTTTTAGTTGTGTACATCCTAGTTATGCAGCGGCCGAAAGTGTGCTCAGTGTAGTTGTATCTAATTGACTGATCTCAATAAAATCTTCCACTATAAAAAAAGTGCTAAAACTAAATTGCATGATTTGCCCAAAAGGAGTTCGGTACCTTGACAATGCGACGTTGAACATAAACAGCATGGATTCTTTGGAGGAAAAGAGAGAATAAGAGGAAGAGAAAAGGAATTTGCATGGGACCGAGAGAGAAAAAGGTTTCAACAGAACTTGTTAAAGAAAGAGTGGCGCCTCGGGAGGTGCGAGATGGGTTCCATTTCACTAGATCGTGGTGTTGCATGACTAAGGGTATATTTGGTTGAGTTTTAGATTTTAAAAATAGTCGTAAGCTATATGAAAGCTGTTATGAACCAGTTATGTATGGTATGGTAGATAATTTTTATTTTACACTTTAAGAATCTGATATTTTTTACCAATCTAGTTTACTGGATTGAGCTGTTTGGTTTATGTTTTAGGCTTTTAGATGATAAGTTGGTTAAAAAATCACAGCCAAACACACCACTCTCTCTAATATATGGCATGCATTGTTGAATGTATGCATACCACATATGTGTTTGCAACTTGAGATCCCTAGATTTTGGACCGTATATGTCCCATCCAGCATACTTTGATGAAGACATTACATGTAGCCTATTTGGAGCATAGATGTTTTGACTTTTGACGGAAGCAATGCAATTTCTACACAAGATAGATCTCTTTTTCCAAGAGGGGGAGGCTGCGTTCGCCACCAAATGCGATTCAGTGAAACTAGAAAACGACCAGATTAACAATTATTACTTCTAAGGTATATATAGTAGGATCTGGATCATAAGATGGAAAATGGCCAAGGACATGAGGTTTTACTATGCTGAAAATCAATGTAGTGCAGTTAAAGGTTTTAATTCTGTGGTTGTGTTGGTAGCTTGGTAGTTATAAAAGCAAAAATGTAGTGCAGTTTGGTGAGTCGATCAATCTTAGGATCAAAAGTGTAATACAATGAGCAAGATGGCAATTTGATAACCAAAAAGAGGGCAATGCTAGTTAAACATATCAATTATTCGATTAGGTCTTAAGATAATGGTGGATATTTCCTTGTGAGGGTTTATTGATCAATGACTAGATGCGGCTTAAGCCGACCCAGCAGATGAAAGTTGATTTTTTCTGTTCTCTTTGTGACGACGATTTCGTGTGAAAAAAAAGTGCAAGTGATGAGCACGATGGAATTTGTCCATTTGGCTGCACCATGAGACGATTCCTTGATTCTTTAATTTGCAACTTGAGTTTCCTGATTAAGAGGTGATCACCAATTAGTACTGCAAATCGCAATCTCAGGCATGAGCTTAAACTGTTAGCCTTCAAACATTCAGCTCCGATTGCGGATCCAAGAATTTTGATCGGTTCGTTGACTGCCATTTATTATAGTAGTCCATATTGACAAATTACATGTTTTTATTCCCTAAAGTTGCAGCTTTTTTCTATGAGAAGAACAATTGAAACATGCAGAGTAGTTCATAGTTGTACATCTCTACACCATCACATATTTTTTTTGAGTTTCCACTCAAACAAAACACCCTTTTGTATCGCAAATCCGCGGTTACCCAGGAGCAAACCACGTACTTTGGAGAATTGAGCACAAAGAGAAAATATCCTGAGAGAGACGCAAAGTCTTGGATAAACTCAATGCAAATATAATAATCTATCAGTTGCAAGCTTTCTTCTTTGTTAGTTATGCACTGATCATCATTAGGAAGAGGACACTTGGTACACTCAAACTTGAAGCCAAACTTTTGACAACATGTACCTGAAGAATAATTGGCACCACTTGTTTGATTCCTATCTGGTTGTAGAAGGGCACTGGTTCATCTTTCTCTGCAGCTACAGAAGAAAAACCTGCACTTTTTTTAGCAGAAACCACAAGTTGCTACCATCTAGAGCCCAACTGCTGGTTATTCAAGCTAGGCCATCATTTGATGATCACTAACCAGGTCAATGCCTATCTCATTGACATGTTCATGTCACAGCCTCTGATCCTGACTGTATATATCTTGCTTGTTGTTAATTTATTCTCTGTCCATAGTATAGTACATATCTTGCTAGAGATGCAAATATATACATAGTCTTCAGATCTTTGCAAAGTAGCCATGTCATCAATAAAAAATTTGGCTGATTTGATTCTGGATGAGAAACAACTGATAGGATGAGCCATTTGTCCCACTCACAAGGCAATAGTTTGGCCAAAGCAACCAAGCAAGCAGCAAAAATAATGCAGCAGGCAGTGTCAAGGTGTCATCTCTGCCTCACCTTTACCCATTTGCTCCTTTGCAATGGACAGGCATGGGTTGGGTTGAGTGGTAGCTAGGTGTGCCACTTTGTGCCACACATGTATGTATGTATGTATGGACCCCAAGCCCAAAGGCACACTGCTTTCACAGGCTTGGATCAAGCTAACCAGGGGCCTGAATTCATGGGGAATATGTAACTGAATTGCACTGTTGTGTGCCTCAGTAAGCAAGGCCTTCAGTTGCTGATGAAGCTTTAAGCTGACTGGAGCTTGCAGGAAAGGAGGATGCAACTCACCAAAGTGCACAAAAAGTGGCAAGAATCACTATCTACGTGATGCTTTTGACGATGTAGAGATGTAGGTTATTCTCATGTAGCTTTCAGTTGGCAACTGACTTAATTTTTTCATGCATTTAGAGTTGCTATATTTTCCACTTGCAGATCTGCACTTACTGTTTTTGTACATAAAAATCGGTTCTTGATGGTGCAGGACAATTGGAATTCTGTTATCATCAAATCATCAAAGCTCTTTATCCTACATCTGGCTATTTTTTTTAGCATAAGCCTGCATTTTACTTGGCAAGAAATCAGCAGAAAAGTGCACACATAGTAGTCCCTGGTTGCTGGCAGGCAACATAGCAGGTGGTTCATTTTCAGTGGAACACTAACATTCAGAATGCAAATTAAGTGCTTTGTATGATACATCATCAATTCTGGATGTATCAAAAGATTCATGACTACAATAGTACAATTTACACCGTATACATCCATGCGCGGCTACTAGTACTATGGCAATTCTTTTTAGTATCCTTGCATAGAAGTAATAGAAAAGAAACAACTAAAAAACAGTCTTATGACCTGGTATTTACATCTTGATGCAAATTCATGAAGACCAAAGGATGCTGCACCCAATCTGCTGCTTCTTCTCCTTGCTCACCTGATGCTGATAGCCTCCTGCTGCAGTGCCCTTGTGTCCTCTGTTCTGTGCTGCTGGCTGCTGCTGCCGACCTTTCAGAGCAATGGCCACAGCAGCTTCATGCACCATTGCTGCAGAGAAAAGCTGCTTTCTTTCATGTCCTCTTGTCAAGAATAAGGTGACTGAAAAGCCAGGAGGTGAAGTCTGATATTTGTAGTGCTTGATGATGCCAAGGAGCTGACATATGTCTGAACTGTGCATTCTTGAGAGTTTCAGCTCGTTGACACGTTTGGTTTTTGTATGCTTCGCCCCTCTTTCCATCAGTAACAGGATCCGTACATTTTTTAGGGAACACGAATTTCAGGGAGAGGACTAAGACCAAAGAAAATAACACAGACAGATGCAATTTG
Organism: Zizania latifolia; assembly: GCA_000418225.1. Classification (NCBI taxonomy): domain Eukaryota; kingdom Viridiplantae; phylum Streptophyta; class Magnoliopsida; order Poales; family Poaceae; genus Zizania; species Zizania latifolia. The sequence continues at coordinate 194,515 of KE372661.1, forward strand.
CACTTTGGAAATCACTGTATTTACACCATGCCTCTGGCTGATGAATGACAGGTTCTGAACTTTTGATAGATACAGGGAAAGTAAATTCCAGCAAAACAGCATCTTTTGATAGATACACAGGAAGAAGCATAACAACCAACACTAGAGTTTTTTCAGTTTCCTACCAAGTTGGGACTGCCTCTGAAACATGTTGTGATTACAGATCTGTAGTCCAGTAATACATAAAGAGATGGCCATTGCAAATTGCAAGTGTGCTCATGTGATTATGGCCATTTCTGACATACTCCATGAAACTGTTGCTCTGTAGTTTGCTAACCATCCATAAATGGAGTCTGCAAATGTTGCATCTGGAGACTGGAATTACCATGTCATCTTGTTAAAGGTTAACTTTTTTCACATCAGATTCACATGGCAAGAGGCTAGTACAGTACTACTAGCAGCTGTGTTCTCTCTTTTTGGCAATTCCATTTGGGCTTTGGAACTAGCTCTACTAGCTAGCCATGGGTATGCACCCATTAGTTAACAATTCCACACGTCCTTTGATGGATCCTGCCCAGGTCTAATATATTCGTGGTGGAGCACTGACAGTGCTGCTGTTCCATGAATAGATTACTCATCTTGAGGTGACTGAATTCTTTTCCTGGAGATCTGAGAAGCATAGAAGAAGAATCTCATTTATTGCCATATTATGATCAATGTTGACTTCACAAGATTGGATGGAGAAGAAGTTACATTACCGCAAGACAGTCGGTCTGACATACATTACCAATCAACTTCCACAGACAAGAAATGGTAATCTCTACTTGCACATGCTTGAATCTTCTTAGCTCGCTAAACCTGGTCCAAAGTTCAGTGCACTCCCTCCATAAGTACCCAGTAATCAGTAGCCGTTTCTTCTCTGCAGCTAACACTCTCCAGTAAGTGCAAGTCAATGGTCCCAACATATTTTGATTTTTTTCTATTAAGGCTATCATCTTGTTGATTGATTCCATGGCTCAGAATATAGACTAGCAGTACTTCAAGGTCATGTGCATCACCTCAAAGACTCATCTCTGTTCCCTCCTCCATGCACAAGGTAGTCTCCAAAGCCCTATATGACCCAAACCCAAGAGAGAAGGTGCAGCTCCATCTATCTCCTTCACATTTGCTCCAACAAGGTAGGCTCCAAGATCCTGCGAGGGAGAACAGGGAGAGGATAGGTTGCAGGAGATGGATGGAAGCAAGTACAGACAAAAGGGCTATGGGATGGCGATGGCCGGTGCCAGCAAGAAGCTCGCCTACGTCCTCCTCCTGCTGCTGGCCCTGACCGCTGCTGCACTCAGCGTCGTCGTCCTTCACAAGGTCGGGGAGCGCCGCGCCTTCGCTGTTCTTCTCCGGGAGCGTGACCGGCAGCTCGTCTCCACACGGATCCTCCTCCAGGTATGGTCATGGACCATGCATTTACTACTACATCACTGCATTGTCCAATGTCTTGCAACCTGTTTCTGTTTGTTTCTGAGGGATCTTGTTATTTGTAACTAGAAGGTGCAAAGTAAATGATTCTACCATCTGCTCATATGTCAGCTGTTATTTGTAACTAGAAGGTGCAAAGTAAATGATTCTACCTCACATGTAAAAAAATCATTGCAAACAAGAGTAAACTTGTAGCAAGTTTAAAGCAGTTGATGAGTTCATCACAAGCTGTTCTTGCTGACAACCTGTTCTTTGAGATCCCTGCTTTTGTTTTTGTGGATTAGGATGCTCACTTTAAAACAGAAATCTTGACCATGATTACCAAACTTAGCTACAGCATTCAATACCTTGCCGTTAAAAACCATTTCTCACTGCACAAGAAACAATTTTTTTTGGAGTTGTAACATACTGGAAAGTACATTTTTGGAATCTGAAATGCATAGGTACTTTATATTTGTGAATATTAATCTGAAGATTTGTGCATTGAACAATATTCACAGTAAAACTTTTGGTTGGAAAAGCATAATATGAACTGAATTGAGCCAATTGTGCATTACCTCCCAATGCATGGGGTCTGCCAAAATGTAATAATTAGGTGGTATGTTTTGCCACCTTCTGTTTTTCTTTTAAATGCAAGCCTTTTTCCATGCATGAATATCTAACTAAACATACATAGCGACATTATCATTCCAGAAAGACAAGGCATTTAGCAAAGAGATGAAGAGGAAGCTGGAAGAACTGAAGGCCACAACATCTTCCCTGAGAACTCAAAAGACAGACCTGAAAACGAAGATCAAAGGGCTAGAAGCCATGAGCACAAATCTAAAGAACAAACAGAAAGAACTGGAAGCAGATGTCACGGAGAGAAATAGCCGCATAAAAGAACTGGAAGAAGCTCTCACAGAGAAAATTGGCCACATAAATGAACTGGAAGCAACTCTCACAGTGAAAAATATCCACATCAATCAAATGGAAGAGAAAGCCACAGGTCCAAATCCTGACCAGATGGCAGCTCTGATGGAGCTCCTGCAGCGAAAGGAAGCCGAGCTAGAAGAGATTAAGGTCAGGTTCCAAGACAACAGGATAACAGAACGAAAGGGTGTAAGTAGTAAGATCAATCCTGTTCAAACAAACAGTGCAAATGCAACAGCTGACAATCTGGTATCCGAGAAGGTCACAAGCTCCAGTGATGCTACACCCACTAAAGCAGAAGAAAAGAGTTCTAGGAACACCACAACAGCAGAAAGTAAACACCCAAAAGACAGATCTTTAGAAGAGAAGCGAGTGAAGTCCACAGCTAACATGGAAGATGATGGCTTACAAGACAACACAGGTGATGTCATTGAAGATATAGATGATATCTACGGGGAAAGTCATGCGATGAAGCCCGAAAATCCTCATCGGAACAAAAGGTTTTTGATTAACAGTCGAGTAGATAGCCATGAAGAAGAACTGTATGGGATAGGACAGTCAGGGAACTCCCTAGACCAGGACAGTGACCGCGTCAGATACAATAAATTGCTGGAGAAGGAAAATGGTAAAGTTTCTGATGAAACCAAGAACAAAAAGAATATTGATGATAACTTGGAAAAGATATCCAAACATAGCTTAAGTGATGCCAATCAAGTCAGATGGAAACAAGCCATGGAAAACATGGCTGGTGCTGCTGATGTGAAGCCCAATGTCTCTGTAAATGAAGATGGAGCACAACAGCAAAACAAGAGACACAAGAAGAAGAAAACCAAATCCAAGAAGAAGATGATTGTTGTTGCAGCTAGTAATGATGATGGTGAAGTTACAAAAGAAAAGAAAGTAGATGCCACATCAGTCCCAGAGTGAGTTTTGGACTTAAAAAATCGCTGTACTAAAATGATAGAAAACCATGGCTGAAGAGAACATCCTAGATTGTTGGATAGTAGTTGTGAACACCAATGCCATTTTGATATGTTGAATTGTTGAGATATTTTGGAGAAACGAAGGCAGACAGTAGCTGAGAAAATATACCGATGAATTCATATCTCAGAGCAGCATATAACTTGTTTTCTACAACATCATGATTGGTTTTGTCTTATGAACATGGCAATATAATGATTTTACACTTCATTTTTTGCTGAAAAGAAAATTTGCAAGTAGCTCATCAAAAATGTTTGTGCTAGATCATTTATTGGGTACTGGAAAAATCACCCTGCACTTTATGAATTCCACAAGCAAGTCTGTGACCGCTCAGTCCATTGTCAAATGACCCCAATCCACAGAAGCAATATGGTAGGTCAAAACTACTGACATGTGCAACCATTAGAAGCAAAACATGGCTAATTCAAACGAGGAACGGAACTTTCGCAGCTAAAACATGAACTGATTATACGATGGCAAAACGCTCCCTCCCGTTGGTGAGCACACTTCAATGAATCCCCAATCCGCTAAAAATTGGGAGGAAAAAAATCTGGCGAGTGACTGAACAGTCCAGCCAAGATTTTACCTTTCCAACTGAACTGTAATTTCCGCCTTCTCCTCGTGGATCTCCTCCGCCTCAAGCACCGCCGCATTTCCGGCCGGCCGGCCGGCGGCCGCGGTCGCCGTCGTTGTCCTCTTCGGTCTGAGCCGCCCGATCGGTCAAGGGCGGGATTAGTTAATAATACAAAACAATAAGAGGGTCCTTTTCGAAAAATATCTCGTCCCCGCTTAACTCTCGTCGATCTGAGCCGCACAGGAGAAATCGGACGGTTGTAAGGCACCTAACTTTGGATCGCGAGTAATGCCAGCGACCCTGCCATGGCTACCACACGCGAATACTATACAGTAAGAGGGCTTTTACGCAAAACATGTCAGCTCCGAGCACCACTTTCTTCGATCTGAGCCGCACAAGAGTGATCCAATGGTAGAGGCAGCGATCCATCACGACCTACTAAATTGCATCTGAAACATGAGTACATCTGGTGCAAGCTTGACTGCACCAAGAACATGTTCTTTACAGAGCTGTACCTATAATTTGGAGGCCTCAACAAAACACGTGATAGGACTCTAAATCATAAGTACGATCATAATATTTTGTGTAGGATACAGGTGTGCAGCTCTGAGGTCTTTCTATTTTTTAATAAAAAATTTAAATTTGAACAAAGTCAATCAAAGTTGAAATAAATTTTTTACGAATTTTTGAAATACTCTGCTTTCTGGAAAACAAAAATCAAAATTAAATGACCGGTCAAGCCTAAACAGAGATGCCCAGCACTATAGATCTCAGGTTTGAGAGATCTGCTGACTGGTACGTACTAGAGCCTTCGAAGAACTAATCTTTCCTTTTTGTGTGGTAACAATGCAATGCGATTATGCAGGTGGAACATTATCTTTAGTTAAGCTTTTGCTAATCCCACGCAATGTACCTGGTCCTGGTGAGATCGGCTTCAGATGACCTGCATGGTGCACAGGAGAATAAGCTCAAAACACCTTTGTCATCGTTGAGCACGGAACAGCAAAAGCAGTTTGTGATGCCTTTGGCAAGGATAATATCTGTTTGTGATTGATGATAATATCTACAAAACCCACCGATTCAGTAAAAACCCATTTACGGAGCAAACTTACGAAAACAACTAGCAACTCACGGATTTTAAATCAAACTCACGCTCGAATTTGTTATGTATCTAAAACTTGACAAAAATACAATTCAACAGATAGCATTAATAAAAGCAAAAGCAGAAGTGTGTTTAAATTAATTGATACCTAACATACAAACTCGTAAACACAAATTAAAATCAAACGTATATCAATTCGCAGATACGAAATTGCAATCTGAGATGTTTGCAACAGGAGAGGCTCAGCTGCGTGAAGTCCCCATCCGGTTAATAAACCCCTCTCGCCTTAACTCCCCCGCCCCAACCGACAACCGTCCCCTTCTCCCCCCTATAAATACCGCGTCCTCTCGTCTCCCCCAAATCAAGCCCGCCGCCGCCGCCGCCGCACCGCGTTCCACCGAATACCCGGAGTCCAAGCTAGGAGAAGGGGTCGATGGGGTCGCAGGCGATCGAGGCGCACCGGCGAGGGGCGGAGGTGTACCACGGCGCGGCGCTGTGCGCGGAGAAGTCGGTGGAGCTGCTCGCGGAGACACACATGCCGCTGGGCCTGCTGCCGCTGGGCGAGATGGAGGAGGTCGGCTACAACCGCGCCTCCGGCTTCGTGTGGCTGCGCCAGAAGAAGCCCATCACCCACACCTTCAAGCAGATCGGCCGGCAGGTCTCCTACGCCGCCGAGGTCACCGCCTTCGTCGAGGACCGCCGGATGAAGCGCATGACCGGCGTCAAGACCAAGGAGCTCCTCATCTGGGTCACCCTCTCCGACATGTTCCTCGACAAGGACGACCAGTCCAAGATCACCTTCAAGACGCCCGCCGGCCTCGGGAGGACCTTCCCCGTCGAAGCCTTCGCCAAGGACGACGACCCCAAGGCCAAGCCCGCCTCCGCCTCCGCCGCCGCCGCCGCCGCCGCCGCCAACGGCAAGGTGGCCAGCAACTGAGCTGGCAGCTAGCTTACAGGGGGTTTAAGCTTTAACTACTTTGATAATTACTATACTTAATGGTCTAAATAAAATGAATTCTGCTGTATTACAATTACTGTGCTGCTCCGGTTTTTTTACCGGGAGAATTAAACTCATGTGTAACCTATATTTTTCGTGTGAACTTTGCAATAGCATCATCACGAGTACATGACTACTACCTACCTCCAAGGTGTTCTTGATTTTGGACTTGAAAAATGAAAAATTTCATTATTTGTGCTCCCTTTCTTGTACAAATTCTTTACTTTTAATATAAAGATGGTAAATTAGTAACCAGTAAAAGAGCAAAAAAATATTTTTGTGGTTGAAGAATATGAACTATACAAGTTCACAAAATACTCTTTGATGAAATGAAAGAAGGACATGAATATGTATGAGGTATTAAAAGAATATTTTTTAAACAAATTTGAATGAATAGAAATGAGGTGCAACAATAGTTATCAACAATTGCATGTTGCATTTAGACAGGTGCTGATGGCAAGTTTATGGCTTAAATAGACATCTGCTTTAGAGAATGGACTGCCCGGCCCTTTTTAGCCGCAATATATACACCATTTAATTAACATTTAACAGCATGCACATCAGCACATGCAAATCTGAGCAAATGGGAACACTGTTCTGGCCTCTGAATTTTAGTCCATACTTACCATAAAGTTCAAATTTGTTTCATTGAATTTGATTTTTAACTTTGGAGAATAATGGATCGATTCAGATGATGAGATCTCTTATAGATCAAACTTTTCGTTCACTCGTGGATCTGGACGGTTGGCTCTCTCGAGCACAAGTTAAGATTCGTCCTTGATGCAATTTCTTCCACAAGTTTAGCTTTTTTTTTTTCATTATATATTCACTTATGCCGCTTTCTTGATTGCCTCAACATCAGGCAAGCTTGGTTAAAGTAAGAATTACTCAGAACAATTAGGATGGAAAGTAAGATAAGATAAACAACAATAAAAAATATTTGTGAGAATAGCAAAATACAAAAACCGGAGAAAAAAAAAGAGAAGTGAGTAGCTGCCGTCTCTGTCGCTGCAGCGGGTATGCAAAGCAGCTGATTTAATGTGCAAATCCTCACGCATACGCAGCGTCAAACCATCAACAGTTTCCACGCGTAGCTTGCAACAACACTCGCGCATTCTAGCTGGCATTCTCGGGCATTGCCAATTATTTAATAGGGTGATAGTATAAGAGAAGCCTCTTTCAAACTGAGGAAATATAAAATAAAACAGAGATAATAGGGAGTGGTTTTTATTTTTGTCCAAAAGATTTTATTTCTACAATCTTACCCGTCATCGCTTCACAAAGAAAGAAGTTTAATTTGTTCAATTTTCCTTACCTATTATTTATGTATCACTTTAGAATAGTACTTTCTCATTAACAATGGTATTTCTATCTTTTACTCTTACTAATAATTTATTAACTTTATCTCAAAAATAAAATCTTTGTGGACATATTATAAGTCGATTGGCTTTTAAAAGTTAAACTTCTCTAACTTTGATTAGATTTTTTTTAAAAAAATATTAACATCTATAATATAAAATAAATACATTAAGTCATATTTTACTGTTGATTTAATAAAATTAATTTTATATTGTAGTTGTTGGTATATTTTTAGAGATATTGGACTTATAAGAAAGTTAAACAACTATAATATTATGGAATAAATAATATAATTTTTTAATATGACAAGCAATAAAGAGAAGAAAGAGAAAACACGTGACACAACTAAACACACAAACTAACTCGTGAATAAATAGGTACATTAGCATTGGGTCTATGGCACATAACAAAAGGCAAGCCAACAAATAAGAAATAAAGAAAGAAGGCAATATTTCACTCTTCATACCAGCTATAGAGAAACAATTAATTGGACAAGTGGTCTATTGTGATGTTAATTGGGATGGACACAACTCATAGAAACTAATGTTGTGAATGCCCTCGTTGCTCAGCTCGAGTGATTAAGGAGCTATATAATATGTGTGTGTGTCGGCACAAACGTGGTTTAATCATATGTAGTGCTTAATTGGGCCATGAATTAGGGAGACTAAGATTCTACTTAAAGTAGCACAAAGACTCTTCAAATATGATACGGTTTCCTCGCGGAGGTTTGGAACCGAGAGAGATCAGCTATTCAGGTCTCTTCGGACAACTTAAATAAGGATTATTATGATTAAATTAATAGCCTAATGTTTGTCAAACTGAAAATTTATTTATAGCTTCGAGAATAATGGTAACCTAGAAATAAGCTAATAATTATAATTGTGTAAAGATCGATTATCTGTATGTGTATCGTTAATCTTATTTTGCAAATATATAATTAGAAGTTGCTCTAAATTATTTGTAAATTGCCGCTTGTCGTTGCGTAAGAACAACAGTATACCACGGGGTTACCCGCAGTAAGGTTTTGGTTAGGCTTTGGGGAGTTCTGTGGATGAATCTCGATGGTTATCTCAATCTATGAGACATGGAGTGTTTTTAGACAAGTTCAGACCTCCCGGAGGATAATAACCCTACTCCTATATGTGTAATCTGGGTTTAAGGGCTGAAAATAGCCTTAAGCGTATCAACCAAAAATGTCTTTTTCTAGACTGAAGAAAAAATCCCCCTTCTAATAGGCTTCCCTGATCCCTTTATATATGAGAGAGATCAGGGGTTACAATTTCTAATTAATATGCTCCACTAATGACTAATTATGAGGGAGAACGGTCAGTTAGTGGGTAATAACTCCAGGCGTTATCAGCTGTATTGATTAGACGATTACTTATCGTGGAGTTTAATGGAGCGGCCTGACATTTGATGGCGACCATCCGAGTGCCGGCAGTCAAGGGAGCCTTCCAAGTGCTGGACTCGGGGAGTCTTCAGATTCCCGACTGCTGCTTGACTGTTTGGTAAATTCGATTGTTGGCTGGTCGTCTTTAAATGCTGTGTCTGTTGATCCTTCCTCCACTCGGTCATCACAAACCCACTCGGAAGGTAACCCGGGATCATATCCCCAACACTGCTCGATATAAAAATAATCGGTGTTCTATCATTTACTTAAGTACATTCAAATCGTTTTGCTCTTAATACATGATAATCAGCCTCAATAATTAGATTTGTCACATGATTTAAACTATCCAATTAACAAATTACTTAGACAATAAAATCACCGAGATTATATTATAATCCGATTAATTTATGATATGCCAAAGGAGGCTAATAACGAATCGGTGTGATTTCTGCAAATTTCCAGGCCCATTTGGAACTCGAGTGTATAATATAAATCTTGAGAAAAAACAGCTTCAAACCTCCTTGTTCCTACGAAAACTAAATTTGTTTGTGTCAAAATCCCACAAATTCCTAGCGAAATTGACCCAAGAATATCTTGAGAAGAACGGCTTAGCAACATCTGCACTAAAAAAAAGCTTTAAAACCATTCGAGAAAAAGTCGGCTCTCACTGTCTTGGCATAAAACTGGCTGCTTCTTCCGTGGTTGCCGAGCTGTGTAGTTGAGGGTTGCTGCATTAACACCGAGAAGATGCTGTGACACCATCACACCAACACCCAACGACCACATGCTTTACGTCACAAACTCCAGTACGCATTCATGGTGGTCAGCGTACTGGAGCCCTTGCTTTAGACCAAATGGTCAAGCTGCCTAATGCCATGCATGTCGTATCGGTGCGCGGATCTAGAATTTTAGAATTTTAGATCACTAGTGTAGGTTTATTGTAAACTTCTTAAATATCGAATTTGTTTTTCAGTGGAGCAGTAAGGTTATTAGCATGATTCAGTATCATCATCAACGCTAAATTAAAAAAGAATATTTAAGTTAACCGATAAGATATTGACGTCAAGTGACAACATTGATATAACATTAGATTTATCCATGTGTCATATCAGGTGGATCCACGTGATATTTCTGACTCTCTATGTTTCAAAATATAACTAATTTTAGATTAGTACAAATTAATGTTGAGATAAAATATAGCGCCAATCATTAAATGATGAATATTTAGGGTTGGGAGAGTGCCAGAGTGGTTGGGATAAGATGAAACAAAACTGAACACAGTACAATAGCACCTCTTTGTTGACACAATATCACTCACTGTTTGGTTCTCAACAAATGGAGTAGGAGCTTTGCAATTTGACAATTTCTCTTTGAATGACCAAATCCCCCAATATCTCTTGCACTTAACCCTTCTTCTTGGTTGAAAAGAATTCATATAATCCTCTGCTTCTGATATTCTTGGTCTGTCTGCACCTTCTTATATTTAGGAGTGTGAAATTTGAGTCTGCCATTGTGATTTGTCTGTCATGGAAGCAACCATAGCAGCATCTGCTGACCAGAATCTCCCCAGACACTAGAAATCATCAGCATGTCTGAAGAATCACCAAATTTCACTTTCTCTCATGGAACAAATAAAGGGCACAATAGCATGCCTGCATATATGCTATTCTCATCCATATTTGTCTTTTGCAATTTATCTGCATAGTTTTTAATCTTCTTAAGAATTAAGTTTACATTCCAAGGTGCATGTGGTTCAGTACTAGGGTGCATTGTGCAAACTGCAAAGTCAGTTAAGAAAACATCAATTACAAGATCAATGAACCCAGCAGTGAAATTCTCAAAAGGAATGCAGCTGGAGGTTGCAGGAGTTATCCATTTTTGCCATTGTTCTCATCTCATCTTCTTCTTATGGCCCCATACCTCCCTGCTACCTGCTACACAGCCATAGTGAGAAATCAGAGCTCAATTCTGAATATGTATCTGTACATAGCACTGAACTGAGTACAAACTAAACTAGTGGCAATGGAAAGGCAAATCATGCTGCAGAGATGCTTCACTTACAGGAGCCTTGTGTTGCTTGGCACCATTGCCTTTGTTCTTTCCAGGGTTGTGGCAAAAAGAGGCCAGGTCTGTCTTTCTCCTCCTTGAAGATGCAGACCCTCCATCCATTGGTGCTGGCCTCTTCTGTCTTGCTAGCTGAGAACACTCTTCATCCTTGAGCATGGAACAACAAGATCAGTTTATGATGTCATTCAGCAAGGATACTAGAATTGATAGCAATTGCTGCTAATATCGGTTTGACATGTTTGCAGCAGGAGAGACTGAAGGGGAAAAATGCATACAGAAGTTTCAATGAGTTCATCCAATTCATGAGCATCTTGTTCCTCATTTGCTGACACCTTCAATTCCTCCTTTTCTGATCCTACCTTGGAGAGGAGGGAACCTTCATTTTCTTGCATCTATGTGATGAGAATTAGCAACACTGTTTTTTTGCTCTCTCCAATTCCACTTTTTGCTGTCTGAAATCATATGTGGTAACTGCAGAAATAGAGTCCCATACCTGAATACACTGTTCCATTTGAAGTACAATATCTTCTTCTCCGATTTTAAAATTCTTTACTCCAGAAGTCACCCTGTTCTGCAATTTCAAGCAAATATTTTGTGCTCAGAAATATGAGACATGTTGCACTGTGATAATTGACAAGATATGTTGGTACTTGGTATCATATCTTACTTTTGCTTTTTCAATATTTTTCTCCAGACAGGAATGAAACGCCATATTATCATCCCTGTTGACAAAATCATTCAGTGCAATGTCCAAGTCATTTACATCGATAACCTGCATGTTCTGCAAAACAAGGATATAATGTAACCAGTGTACTTTTTTTTCATGTTACCGCTAATCGGCAATTATCTAAAGGAATGGAGATCTGAAGCAAAATAGCAGGCAGCCATGAATTGAAATGAACTGAAAGTGAACTAATACCAAGTTACTCTCTGCAACCAGAGCTTCAACAGTTTGTTGATCCAGGTCATTTGGACAGAATTCTTCAGAGCCATCAGTGCGTTCTACTATGTAAAAGAGAGAGTGAACAGATCACTTTAGTCAACCAAGTTCAAAAGATGCAAATTTCCAGTTGACTAACATCGAAATTGCTCCTAATTCCTGTCTGTTTGCGTACAACTACACTGAATCATGTTCACATTTATTATTAAACATAAACAAGCTGGTACCTTGTTGTCGATGCCTTTGAGTTGATCTTGACAAAACAAGAATGTCATTTGGGTTTGCAACCTGTAGAGAAAAGGTTGTCAATAAAGTGATACACCACCAAAGTAAGTTTCACATTTGTGATTGTCTGATTGAGCTACCTTCCCAATATACTTCTGACCAAACTGCTGCGGGATTATTGTCGAAAATCCAGAGTAGTCCACCTGAAGAAATTTGGCACCCAGCATTTTACAGTGTTGTAAATTAAGGCTACATTTTCTGAAGAGCACCTGATTTACCTTTACTCTGACTAGTGGAAGTTTGGGCTCTGATCCACTGGCTGCTGTTTTGTCAATAAGATTTCTCACCTGAAGCAGATCTGTTGTCAGTAATACTACAATTCTAAAAATCATCCAACCACTAAAACCTCATTGCTGATGGAACTGTGTTTAAGATATCATTATTGGACTGCAATTGTATGGATCAATGTCTTGGTTTATTTCTCAAGAATGTGAAGCAAGTTATTTCAAACAAAAACTGTACGGCTCAACACTCACAATTTTGTCCAGATGCTCATATGCAGATGCTTCTCTGTTAGGCTCAACACCCTTTTGATCTTTCAATGCAACCTGCTTGACATGCTAATGGTGAGATTCATCTCTGAAAGTAAACATGAAGTAATTGAGCAATGACAATGGCTTACCTCAACATATTCGAAAGGTCTAACTGATTTTAATGGTATATTAGTTTGCTTGTACTGCCTTCCCTGATTAGGGGAAGCATATATAAGTGATTAGACAATGACACAGGAAAGAGGATGGTTAATACAGCATCCTGGAGTAACCCTGACCTTGATTTCCAACAAAACAACATGCTTGGGTTTTGCTTCAGCCTTGCTCAGTGAGGTGGCAACTGAAGAGCCTGGTTGGATTATTTGAAAACCCTTTCCAGGGACCTCCTGCAAAGTAAAGTTAAATTAAGACTCTATTTAGCACAACTCTATCTCGACATTTATGTTGAATCTAGATTTTGTATGATAAAACATAATTGTTTAAATTTTTATTTTTAGTCAAAAACAAAAAATAGATGACTTAACTAAATACTCTAAATCTCAATCCATCCATATTGTATAGTTCTAAATTAAAGATTTCTGTGAGCTAGATTTGACCATATGTAAAAAATATTAAGATCTGGATCTATGACAAACGGGCCTAAAACACAATAAAACATGAGACACAAGTTTGTAGTAATTAATAATGTGTTACCTGGGGATCAATTAGGCATTCGTGTTCATGGCCCCATATTACCAAGTCCAGAAAACTTGGCAAGAGTCTCTCATTGATGCCATTGGTAGTGCTCCCCTTTATCCTGCCGAAATTCATGAGATAAACTGTTGGTCAAGAAGCATAAATGCAATAGAAAACACCAAAATAATTATAGCGATGCCATCGTTGATCAGTCAGCCACTTTGCATACCTGTTCTGATGGAGAACTAAAATGTTGAATGGCATATGATCTTCGCTTTCAGGTATTATCCACTTCATGGAATTAGGTGTCTGAAGAACAAAGCACATATATATGCATGTCAACTCATAAATCATCATAATAAAAAAACTCGATCGGTGAGTTTAAGACCACACATAGTATTCAACTAAGTTGAGAAAAATCCCTCCAAATAGGGCATGCGACCGGGCACACTCAACCTGATGCTAGGAGCACACTTCTACCAACGCCTGCGATGAGAGATTTTTTTTGCGATACCTGGGTTTGGCGTACTCTCAACCGAAGTGCACAACGCATGAGAATTCTTCAAACCGTAATTAAGCAAGTTCTTCATTGCAAGTACCTGAAACATCCTGCTCAATTTTGCATCCCGAGTGTTGCCGAGGCCATACAACGCAACCAAAGTTGCACCCTGAATTAAGCAGCACATGCAAGTCGCAGAATTATTATCTGATAATTGTTAACAACTTGGCATTGTTTCGAGCACATATTAAAACTGACCTTTTTGATAAATATGGGGAAAACTGATGGTTGACCAACACCAGAACTGCCAAGATCAACCTTCCCAAAATAGTTCACAAAATTGCAGGCAGAAAGGATGTCAATGACAGACAGTCCATCCTACAAGGAGAAATCAGATTCAGTACAAGCTGAACATGTAAGACATGGAGGATAATTTTCATGAACAGAAATGCAAATGTGTTGAGAGATGCATATATTGCCAAATGGTATTTTGTGCCATCCATACCACTCCTGCAGGGCTATCAGGACTCCCATGTATGGTGAAGACAGGCAAGCCAACTTTGAAGTTTGGGTCTTCAAAGTTTACTACACCAAACCTGAATGATCAGAGTGTGTTGACTGTTAAATTCTGAATAATTAGCTATTAATTAATGCCCTAGCTTTCTCAATTAGATGTTTAGCCACAATGTTGAATTATAGAGAGAAGAATACTATGGATATTGGATTGATTGTATTAAGCATCGATGGCCAGTATATATATAGGAGTACATGTGAGACGAAATAAGAAATGTGATTTACCGAAAGAAAGACTAGATATAAATCTGATTCTACCTAATATCCTTAATACTATCACATACTCCAACATTGTATATACTCTAACACAAAGTATCTAACATATCATATACTTAACACAAAGTCTATAGTAAGGTAAAGTAAAGTAACAAAAAAGGTGACAAGTTAATTCAGTCATGAAGCGATAGATCAATCGATTAGTTTGCTAGCTGCTAAGCTGCACCTGTTCTGCAGGCAGGCTGCCTCATCACTGACCACCTGGAACTGCACCGGTCGGTCGTCCAGGCAGTAGCGTCTTATGATTTCCATGCACTTCACCAGCGTAGAGTGCGAAGGATTGTTCTCATGGAACAGATCACCGCCAAGAAGGATGAAATCCGCCTGAAAATTCAACCAAACAGTTCATAGCTGGTTAAGTAGAACATGCATTCATGCATGGCTGAACCGGTTAAGATGACACTCCATTCAGTATTTCAGTTTGAACATTTCAAGATTGACATAGGATACAACTTAATTTAACTACTTAATTAATGATATACCTTGTGCAGCACTGCTAACGAGCAGATCTCCTCAAATGTATCAAATGTGTCGAGCCTGCAGATCTCGTCCTTCTCCAGGTAGCCAAGGTGGCAGTCAGTCGCCACCAGTATGCGCAGCGTGTTGCTTCCTTCTTCCGCCCTAATCAAGATCAGTTAAATTAAGCATACATAGTGCAAAACTAAACTTGATTACAGCGAGTAACAATTTAGATCATTGCATGTTAACTGAAGTATACATGAATGTATGATCATTAGATTTTTAAAATGCTTCTATGTTTACAGATAGAGTATTGAACTCTGTACACACTGGTATGATCAAGATCCAGTGATTAATACATATTGATATGTTTGCTAGCTACTCCCACTGTTTCATACTCCCTTGTTCCAAAAAAAACACTTCACTTCTACCTCTTCAAATTTGTAACAAAAAACTTTACTTCTATCTTCGTACCTACTCTCAGTTCATAAATTAAGAAATTTTATTCATTCATGATTCTCACCTATCACTTCACAAAATACTAATTTATTATTAATGAATAATATTTTTTATCTTTTTTACTACTGATTTATCAAAATTATTTTAAAAGTAAGTTTTTAAAGTACGGAGGGAATATTATAAGTCATTATTTTACTTTTTTAGTCAAATTCTCGCACTTTATCCAAGTTTAAAGAAAAATATATTAACTTCTACGATATGAAATAAATACATATTAAGTTATATTTTATGATGAATTTACTAAAACTAAATTAATATTGTAGTTGTTAGTATATTATTTAAAAAATATCAAACAATTATATGAAAGGAAGGGAATATATGTTAATGATACTGATACACTTTTATATACAGATGGATGAAATGACAATCCACCAATATCCCAACTGTAGCTCATAGTCTTTTCGTTCTCAAATTAGTGTCTCTGACGAGCTAAGTATAATTAGCTAGTGAGAGAAAACCAAATTAAACAAATATCCTAGCTACATTTTTAGTACTGGTTTACAATATTGCACACATATATTTCTGTAGTAATGATATACATCTGGATTCATATATAAATACATATACACCTATTAATTAACCATAAAACAGTCATATATATGCATGTACTAATATTATATTAGATGTAGTACTATTGCATAGGAACTCAATTAATTAAGAATTAGATTGATAGGTAGATATATACCTAGGTAATCCCAAATGAACACAGCTGGAAAAAACTTGACCAGTACTAAACTAGCCCAATTAATACGAGTGTAATTTAGTTGAATAAGATGCCATCATATATTATATGTATATGTAACAATCAAACTTGGAAAATCTATCCATGACTAAAAGATGTAATAAAAATACAATCATACAACTAATTAGCATATGCGTTTATATACTTGGTCACACAATCTTTTGCTAGCTATATGTATAAATCTTATCTGAAAATCACTCAGAAAAGGAACAGCATTTTTCTGAAAGTGGACATTCTTGCTGGCTAATTAGCGACATGCATGCACTAATTATCCAACCAGGATAGAAAATGGCGCACACAAGAGTTAGTGAAAAACTGGTGATATATAAATACATAAAAACTGCTAATAACATCATATGTAGAACAGCATGAGTAGTTAGCTAGTTTGCAACTGAAGCTCACATTTGGTATCCTGTTTCAGCTGACGCCCGATCGATCGATCTAGCTAGCTATGAGAGTTACCAATGGCAGCGGCGGCGACCGGAGATGGGAGATGCCTAGCTAGCAGCAGCTGAGTGAAGATGGCGGAGGAGATCGAAGTGAAGAGCTTGCGATCGAATGGCTGGCTGGCCTGAGTGACCGGAGAGACCTAGCTCAGTAGAAGAAGGCTGAAGGCTTACGGAGGAAGATTTCAAGTTCAAGGGGAAGCATGCACCGCCCAGTTTAAAGACTGGCACGGATTACTATAGATATTTTAAATTTCTAAATAATACTCCCCTTAATCAAAATACATTCATTTTTATCATTCAAATTTTATTCTAAATATTACAACTTTTATAATTTTCCTTCCTAAATTTTCCTATTTTACTCTTATCTGAAGTACTAGTTGCATGCAGCACTAATTGCTTGGAGTACTAGTTAAGGGTAGTTCAGGCTTTTTTTCCTGTATCTTAATAAATACGCTAAAGTCTAAAAATGGTTATAATTTGGGATGGAGGGAGTACAGTTTATCTACAATTTATCTATATAAAATTTATTTAAACTTTTTTAAAATATATTTATTGATTTTTTTCATCATTAAATTTGTTTAATTATTTGGTCAAGGAGTAAACCATCTAGCATCTCGCATACTTGCCTATGTAGCGATA
>KE372661.1:244076-257820 GCA_000418225.1 Zizania latifolia
ATGTGTGTTCGAGCTGCAATGTTTGGTCGGCTGGCGTCGTTTGGTGTTAATGTGTTATTTGATTTGTGCAAATTGGGTGGAGGAGGTGGCGTCGGATGCTTGAAATCTCCGCATTCTAGTGGACTCGAATCTCTATTTACAGGAAACTATGTTTACTTTAAACACATGTGAATTGCTGTCATTTGTGAGCGGATGCAAATGAACTGCTGTTAGTGTACTTGTCAGATGTGCACTTGTTTATACACCAGATGTTGCTTGATTACAGATTTTTGGTAAGTTCGAACATGGCGATGTTTGATTGAAAACCATATAGCATTAGCTCGGTTGAGGGTGCCTGGGGTGGTGGTAAGTCTGGTGTGAGGGTTGGGCTAGGAAAATGGACAGGTCGAGTGGGAGATAGCATGGGAAAGCCAGAAAGGCAGATAGAGTGCAAGTGCTGCAACATGTTATGGACCAGCGCAATATGCACAAGTACCAGAGGCACAGGTCCAAAGAGGCAGGGGTGTTGCCTAGAGGGTCCGCAGATGGATAAAGATGTGCCATATAACTATTTAGTATCTATTTCGTAGTTTGGTTTGACCTATATATATTTACTGGTTTATCTCATATTCTCTAGGTATCTAGATGGCACCTAATCTGTAAAGATGCCTACTGTTCTATTAGGAAGTCAAGCAATGAACAAACCATAAAAGGGCTTTGCCCACCAAACCCTAGATGAGCAGAGCCCTAGCTGAGCTGGACAACAGCCTGCACGACATAACTGCGATAGCTATCCAAAGATGGCAGAAGAGAAAAAAACTTGCTCCAATGAATTGTTGTACATATATGAGAGCAGAATACATTAGTTCATCAGTCTTCAATTCTAGTGTCAGGTGGGGTATCACCTATTCCAGGCGCAAGAAAGCAGCAGCCAGGGGGCCGGCCTAAGGGAGCAGTGGGCCCAAGGAGGAGTAATCAGATAAGTTTAGAAGTAGATCAATTTAGTATTAAAGATTGGTAAGTTTAGATTTGGTTTGTTAGAGGAATAAATCTGTTAGGCGGATCGGTGTTATATGAACCGAATCCTGCGATTAGTTTAGCATGCTTGTAATCTTGGCTATTGCCTAACCGGCGGTCTCTGCCTCCTCGCTGCATCGCCCACAACGGCGCCGCCGCAGCGGAGAGGTCCAGGACCTCGGCCAGTGACTGCTTTCAAGTATCAATTGAGAAGATTAGTCCCTACTAACCTGAGCGAGTCCTCGAGCGGTGACAACTTGGTATCAGTTTCCTCGGGTTTCACTTCCGCCGCCATGAGTTCGCAATCCACTATCGGGTCAGGGACCAGAATAGAAGAAGTGCTGAAGGCCATCATGAAGCGGCTGGATACTATCGAAGAGAAGCTGCAGTCGATCCAACCCTTGGAGGGCAGGGTAGCAGCGCTGGAGGTACTCGTCTAGAATTTTGGCCGCCAACTCTGGTTTCATCGGATGGAGCTCAACGGCGGGCGCCCGACATGGCAACAGTTTGTCAAGTTGGTCAATGCACGCTTCGGGCCACCCCTCACCGACAGTCCTATCGGCGAACTGGCGATGCTGCGACGCACCGGGACCGTGGACGAGTATAGCAAGCGGTTCATCGCCCTCTCATGCCGTGACCCGTCACTTACAGAGCACCAACAGGTCCAACTGTTCGTTACAGGCCTAGGCAATCCATTGCAGACTGATGTCTCTCTCCAGCAACCGACGACCCTCGACGACGCCATCATCTTCGCCCGGGCATACGAACAGCGGAACACGTCTCGCGACGAACCGGCCCCGCAGATCAGCCGGTCTACTGGACGTTTCTCCACCAGGCCGACCGTATCCGCGTCCTCGACACCGGTCACCTTCGGGCCAGCAGCCTCCACGGCGTCCGTCAACGGCAAGCCGGAGTCCAATGCTATCCGTTTGTCACCAACGGATATTGCCCAGCGCAGGAAGGAAGGAAAGTGCTTTCACTGTGACGAGCCCTTCACCGCCGGACACAAGAGCCGATGCAAACAACTCTTCGTCATCGAGGTTCTGGGCGAGAAGGACGACGACGGCACGGCCAGCGACGACGAGCCTACGATCTCCATCCACACCCTCGCGGGCATTCAGCCTCGCCACGGACGCACGATGCAGCTTCAGGTGGAGGTCAAGGGGGCTCGGCTGCTCGCGCTGCTAGACTCCGGGTCGACTCACAATTTTGTCGATACAGAGGCAGCGGCGCGGGTGGGCATCAGCCTCTCGGATCACGGCGGCCTACAGGTGGCAGTAGCGAACGGTGATCGGCTTACCAGTCTCGGATGTTGCAAAGCAATGAAAATCTCCATCCATGGCGAGCATTTCCGGATTGATTGCTACGGCCTAGCACTCGGCTCGTACGACATGGTGTTGGGCGTACAACGGCTGGAGTCCCTAGGGCCCATCCTGTGGGATTTCGGCCGGTGCACCCTCGCATTTGTACGAGACGGCCATCAGGTGACACCTCCTTCACTCCTCACAGCCGTCGGCGACATTTTGGACAAGCTGCTCCTAGAGTTCGACCAGCTTTTCGCCTAGCCATCTGGACTGCCGTCGGAACGTCAGCGCGCCCACCGCATCTGGCTGTTACCCGGCACAGCACCTGTGGCCGTACGGCCCTATCGCTACGCCCATGCCCAGAAGGAGGAGTTGGAGAAGCAGTGCGCCGAGATGTTGCAGACCGGCGTCATCAGGCCAAGTGCGTCCGCATTCTCCGCCCCCGTCCTCCTCGTCAAGAAGGCTGACGGCTCTTGGCGTTTCTGCGTCGACTACAGGGCCTTAAACGTGATGACAATAAAAGACAAATTCCCAATACTGGTCGTCGACGAGTTACTGGATGAGCTACGGGGGGACAAGTTTTTCACAAAGCTGGATTTGCGCTCCGGTTACCACCAGGTGTGGATGCACCCCGACGATGTGGAGAAAACCGCATTCCGCACTCACCAAGGGCTCTTCGAGTTCCTGGTCATGCCCTTCGGCTTGACCAATGCACCAGCCACGTTTCAGGTGCTGATGAACGAGGTTCTGCAACCCTTTCTACGACGGTTCGTGCTTGTCTTTTTCGATGACATCCTCATCTTCAGCTCATCTTGGTCCGAACACCTACAACATGTACACGCCGTCCTAACGAAGCTGCAGGAGCACCACCTCTTTATGAAAAAGTCCAAGTGCGCCTTCGGCTGTCGCAAGGTGGCATACTTGGGCCATGTAATCTCTGTTGCAGGAGTCGCAATGGACAAGAAGGTACGCGCGGTGGTGGACTGGCCGGTGCCACGCTCAGTGCGCGCGGTACGCGCGTTCCTGGGTCTGGCCGGCTACTACCGCCGGTTCATCCGTGATTACGGCACCATTGCCACACCGTTGACCAACCTCCTCCGCAAGGATAGCTTCCGCTGGGGTAGGGAGGTAGAAACGGCCTTCACAACACTCCAACAGGCGCTCATGTTGGCCCCTGTGCTCCAGCTACCCGACTTCGACCGTGAGTTCATCGTGGAATGCGACGCCTCCGGAACAGGGTTCGGAGCCGTATTACACCAAAGCGGGTGACCAATCGCCTTCTTCAGCAAACAGATTGCGCCCTGCCACGCCAAACTAGCGGCATACGAGCGTGAGCTCATCGGTTTGGTCCTTGC
Organism: Zizania latifolia; assembly: GCA_000418225.1. Lineage (NCBI taxonomy): Eukaryota > Viridiplantae > Streptophyta > Magnoliopsida > Poales > Poaceae > Zizania > Zizania latifolia. Next base: position 247,732 of record KE372661.1, read on the forward strand.
TGTTCGCCATTGGAGACTATCTTTGGGGACGCTCGTTCCTCATCCGCACTGACCATTTTAGCTTGAAATTCTTGCTTGATCAGCGGCTGTCTACTATTCCCCAACATCAGTGGCTCAGCAAACTTCTAGGATTCGATTTTCGGGTCGAGTTCAAGCCGGGAGCATCCAACGTGGTGGCCGACGCTCTGTCCCACCGAGATACAGAAGAAATCGGGTCAGCCATGGCGCTGTCCGCTCCGACATTCCAACTGTTTGACGATCTGCGGACAGAATCGAATGCAGAACCGGTGTTACGGGCTCTGAAAGCAGACGTGGCTGCAGGCAAAAAGGGGGACACATGGCGGATCGCCGACGACCTCATCACAGTGGCCGGCCGTGTCTACATTCCCCCATTATCTCCCTGCCTGCTTGCTGTGCTGGCTGCGGCTCATGGAGCAGGTCACGAGGGCGTGGAGAAGACGCTGCACCGCCTCCGCCACAACTTCTATTTGCTCGGTGTACACAAAGTGGTCTGGGAACATGTGCGCTCTTGCGTCATCTGCCAGAAGAACAAGGGAGAACAACTTCAGCCGGGCGGCCTCCTCCAACCGCTCGAAGTACCTTCAGCGATATGGGCCGACATAGCAATAGATTTTGTTGAAGGATTCCCCCGCATCAACGGCAAGCTAGTCATCTTGACGGTGGTAGACTGGTTCTCGAAGTACGCCCATTTTGTGCCTCTCGGCCACCCTTACACGGCCACCTCGGTCGCACGGGCGTTCTTCGACGCAATTGTCCGCCTACACGGCCTGCCAAGCTCCATCGTCAGTGATCGCGACCCAGCCTTCACCAGCAAGTTCTGGCAAGAATTATTCTCCCTCGCAGGTGTCAAGCTATCCTTGTCTCTGGCCTTCCACCCACAGTCTGACGGACAATCTGAGGCAACAAACAAGGTGATATCCATGTATCTCAGGTGCCTTACTGGTGATCGCCCGCGACAATGGCTTCAGTGGCTCCCCTGGGCAGAATTCTGCTACAACACGTCCTTCCATTCTTCCCTAAAGACGTCATCATTCAGGGTGGTTTATGGGAGGGATCCACCAGCAGTGTTATCGTATAACTTCGAGGCGCGCCTTCCTGCGGTCCATCAGCAGCTTCGGGACCGAGATGAGTTTCTCCTTCAGGTCCGCGAATGCTTGGAACAGGCCCAACACCACTACAAACATCAGTACGACCGCAAACATAGGGAATTGACGTTCGCGGTAGGGGATTGGGTCTAGCTTCGCCTTCTCCATCGTCCACTAGCTTCATTACAGCTACATGGTCGCAGCAAGCTTGGGCCGAAATTTTTTGGTCCCTTCAAAGTTCTGGAACGGGTAGGAGAGGTGGCTTACAAACTTGAGCTCCCACCAGGCGCACAACTGCATGATGTCTTCCATGTAGGGTTGCTCAAACCATTTCATGGCAAGCCACCACAGTCGCCGGGAGTCTTGCCTATTATACGCCATGGTCGCGCATGTTTAGAGCCGATTGAGGTCTCACAAAGCCGGTGGGCACTCGGACAACAAGAGGTCCTGGTGCAGTGGAAAGACCTGCCAGCAGCAGAAGCAACTTGGGTCTCCCTGGACGAGTTTTGAACTCTATACCCAGCCTTCCAGCTTGCGGACGAGCTGATTGTCCAGGGGGGAGAGATGTCAGGTGGGGTATCACCTATTCCAGGCGCAAGAAAGTAGCAGCCAGGGGGCCGGCCGAAGGGAGCAGCGGGCCCAAGGAGGAGTAATCAGATAAGTTTAGAAGTAGATCAATTTAGTATTAAAGATTGGTAAGTTTAGATTTGGTTTGTTAGAGGAATAAATCTGTTAGGCGGATCGGTGTTATATGAACCGAATCCTGCGATTAGTTTAGCATGCTTGTAATCTTGGCTATTGCCTAACCGGCGGTCTCTGCCTCCTCGCTGCGTCGCCCACAACGGCGCCGCTGCGGCGGAGTGGTCCAGGATCTTGGCCGGTGACTGCTTTCAAGTATCAATTGAGAAGATTAGTCCCTACTAACCTGAGCGAGTCCTCGAGCGCCGAGCGGTGACATCTAGTAACCTTATTTTGCATCCAGAGTTTTTCATCCAAACAATGGCGCAATGCAGGACGATAGGCAAACACAATAGACAGCATGATGACTGTGAACTGTTTAAACACATAATTGTCAAAAAAATATTTTCAAACTGATGGCATTTGGAAGGTACCCATTAACCTAATCTGATATGATATCAGCTTGCTGTAGCTTTAGTATTTTGTACTCGGAAGTGAAATCGCAAATTACAGTGTCAACTGTCAAATACATGGCTACATGCATGTATTTTGTATTTTATATCTGAAGCAAACATATACACAATTGTATCTCATTTTATTTTTTTGTTTATTAAAGGTTTAGTGAATTTGGAGTTGATGGTGGGCCAGCTGCAAAGTTTCTCAAGCCAAAGTTCAACACTGTTGTTGCAAATATTTCTTCCCATACTGGATTAGTGATGCCTCATATTGAAGTAATAACTATTGTGTTGATATTGATATATGTTTTATTCTATCAGAAAGTGATATTCTGTCATTTTTTGAAGTTATGTTGTCATTTATTGGATTTTATCATTTTTTATGTTTGCAGTTAAAGCATGTTATTGGTGCAATGATTGCGCTGAAAGGTCTAGGAGGCTTCCTTTTTATCCTCAGCAGCTCATTGGGCGCTTATCTCTTGGTAAGATCTCAACTTGTTGCAGTGTTTCCCTTGAGGCTAGACATACTAGGTGATTGCCTAGGTGTGGGGCTGGCGTTGAGTGCCTAGGCAACCGCCAAGGGAAACACATACTTGCTGTAACTTTACTGTATTAGCTAGAAAACTTGAGATTTTCATGTCATGAGATCATGAATATGCATTTGTGCAAACATGTCGAATTGAAAATAGGATATGCTAATTTTGCTTAACCCCTTGGAATTATGTTTTACTTTTATATAAAAGTTTGTATGGGTATGATGTTTTGCATCCTTTATTTCGGACAATAGAAGAGGTGAGCCAGGTGTATTTTTTTCTTACCACTCTTCACCTTCATGCCCCTTGTGTAGTTGTGCCCTCTCTCCGTTTGTGAACTCCCTGCTCCCTCTTCCCATCTGTCATATTAGCTTTGTATACAGTCTTTTGGAATATTAAAAAAGTGGTGCCTTTCTCAGAATTTATCAAAAACTGTGTTGTCCCAAATGGTTGGTTACTTACATAGATGTACAAATGTCAATGTGCTTTTGATGTGAAGATTGCCATAATTCTTCATCAGGTGTGAAGTGTTCTTGAAAGCAGTTTTCTTTACTAGTAAACAATGAATATGGAGAAAGCTAAATTAGAAAAAATATCATTAAATTCGTGTACATCTCTTGTGTTTTTCATCATAAATGAAAAGAAAAAACTATTTTACCTTATACTCAGATGGATGTATAGTTTATATGCCTATGTTTGCCATTACCAATGTGTGGTCATCCAATTGGTGCAATGGTGCCTTGAATTGACCAGATATTGTATTCAGCTTGACTGCCCTGATTTGTGCCATCTACCACATAGTTTTAAACTCTCTTATAGAATTTGTATTTTCTAAAAATATTGGAGCGCCTATATCTTGAAAAGATCGAACATTGTTTACCCTTCTTCCAGCATGAATCTCCTATTTCCTTTCTCTTCCTCACGTTGCAATGACAAACAACCTCCACTGCCCTGTTGTTTTGTTTAAGGAAACCTACTACACCATATTGATAGTTTAGCTATTGTTGTATTTTGCATGTTTTATATATGCGATGCTTACTCATGCATTCATTCTTGCCATGTCTTATTTCATAGTACTAGTTCAGTTATACATGTGATGCATACATGCAGAAAATTGCATTGGGTATTTTTAATGGAAAACTAATTGTCATTTAAAACATATATATTATCAAGTAATTGCTATGTTTTGAGAAGCTGAAGAAACCTACCTATAATATATATTGATAAGAACATTTTTGACCAATCATATTTTTTTGCTGCTGCTGCAGTAGAATGTTTACAAGTCATGTAGTCAACTCTAGTCGCCATGGGACCAATCAGGCGACTAGTCGGTCCTAGTCGTCCTATATATTCCAGGATATATACATACTATATGTACTTTTATATGCTATATAGTATATACCAATAAAGCAATCATCAAGCTATATACTAACACCTTCTCAGCTAGGGTAGAAGCATCTAGTAGTTGAGGAAACCATTACAGCATCACCTGATGTAACTGATGAATGTGCAGCACCTCCTTTAGAGTCAGGCATGATCACATCGGCCACTGCATGCCGCCGTTCCACATCTACACATATACACATACAACATAAGCAAGGTAAGGCCTTCAAGGTCATGGGCAGTAGGGCACTATCACAACACCACTACCTAGAGGCTACTAGAGCAGACAATGGTAAGGTGCAACGACACAACAGAGTAGTAGATAGCAGAGTATCAGAGGGGCAGCGCCACAGCAAGCAAGCAGGATGCATGGCAAGGAGATGGAGGGAAGGGGCACACTCACTGTCAGAGGAGGAGCTCATCTTCATAATCCCTGCCTCCCTGGAGCAGCTTCATGAAGAGGGGCGGCGGCTTGAACTGGCGGATGCAAAATCACATGTGGGGGAGAAGAATTGCGTGCGGGGGAGAAGAAGAATTGCGGTAGCGTGCGGGGGAGAATCCTAGCGTGTGCCTTTTGGTGGAGTCCTGGTGCTAAGTTGCTAACCCTACCAGGCCAAATTGGCAGCCTAATAGTTTGCCTGTAAGCCCATTTGAGCAGGTCCACCCAAAGACAGCAGGCAACCACGTCGGCCTTGTTAGAGAGAATACTCGCATAGTTTAGAGGTGACATTCAGAGTTGAGGCAATTTTCGTTTTTTACTGGGATACTATGAACTGCCACACTCCCCAAGGGCTGGGGATACATTTTTATACCTAGTTGCTGCCATGCTGCTAATATGCAGTCAAATGCAGATATGCTACTGCTGCTGCAGAATATATGCTGCTGCAAGACCACCTTGCAGCTGCAGCAAGACTTATCCCAACAGGCCCCTCCCTAATCAGACGACTAATCGTGATTAATCGACGACTAGTTGGACAACCAGAAATCTAATCGAGCTTATCGCCTCGGCACCCCTGGTCCAGTTCAAGAGACTGATTAGGACGACTAATCGTGATTAATCCGATGACTTGTAAACATTGAGCAGCAGTCCTTCATGCTTCTGTTGCCAACTTATCACTCTGGTAGAACAATGCATTATGCATGCTTCTTGTGATTACTCCCGTAGACTGGTTATGTTGGAAGAAATTAAGTTTTTTAAAGGGTTAGTACAGTAAGATGCCGTGGATTATGATACAAGGATCATACAGCAATAAGTGAGTCGCTGAGTTGTTTGATGAATCTGAGTGAATGCCATGTTAGGCACGTCCACATGATAGTTTGAATCATGTTATTAATGATTAGGAATGGAATTAAATATAATCGTTTTTGCATGTTTGTGTAAGTATGTATGATATGACTAGCCTAGCCAAATATGAAATACCCATGCGTTGTTATATATATATATATATATATATGTCATTTACTCAAAAATATTAATGCACAAATAGCCAAATCACATGAACCAATAATATATTTATCATTCACAAAAGATCCCACCGATTCTAGTGGTGGTGTTAGGCGGCAGATTCATGTTAATATGACAATCTCATGTTAAGGCAAAAGGGTATGCTGTGAACATCTTTTGCAATTGAATATGGATTGTCTTCTCTACAGAGTTCTGTACTGTGTCGTTTAGTCATGCGAACTGGAGTCTTCATCGAGAATAGTACTTCCTAAGTTGATATGGTTCACACTTTAGGCCGTTGATCATACACTCAAACAATTATGCCAATTTCCATGAGCAAATTGGGTGCCTTGCAAGTTGTAACCAGTCCGATGTCTTCTTATCCTAATGAAGTTATTTCTTCCTGCAGCTGCTTCACCTCGCATTCATTACACCTGTTGTCCATGATTTCTACAACCATGACATCGAGAGTGCTCAATTTGTACAACTCTTCACCAAGTTTGCACAGGTAATACATCATCTTCCTAGTTTCGAAATGCTCATGAATCTCTTGAGTCATATTTGCTGCCCAACTCTCGGTATAATGGTATTAAGTACAACTGTAATCCACTGCAAATGTAGAACTGCGCACTCGCCGGGGCACTCCTCTTCTTCCTGGGCATGAAGAACTCCATCCCTAAGAGGCAGTCCAACAGGAAGAAGGCCCCTAAATCAAAGACAAACTAGGGTTCTGAATGTCTGCAGCCAGATTGCTGGTGCCAGGGGATGGCTCTCTTCTGGGAGAAATTCCAACTCTCATTCCTTTGGCAGCATTTTGGGGATGGCATTTGTGCATGCTTTACTTTTGAAAGCATACCCTGATCCTGAGTTCCTGATCCAGTTACCAGAATTTTTTAATAGCTGATTAGATTGGTAGCTTGTATCAACATGTCCCTCCATTCGTCTCTTGAAGCAGGCTTTTAGGAAGCAAATTTAATTATTTATACTCCTTTCCAATTCCATTAATCTGCTGGTGATTGGTGAACATTGTCTTCTTGGAACAACCTTTGTGTGTGCCTCTTGTCAACTTAGCGTCAGGCAAAATATATTCTCCCAGTCTGGTGCCGAATGACACATCAAGCAGATTAAGCATGCAATAAAAACATCGAAACTCATCCGCAGCAATGTAAAATCCGTCATCCGTGTATCTGATCATCTTATTTCAGCAAATAATAAGCAATGACAGGCTAGATCACTGCATCAGCCATGTTCCTACGAGTTTGTACAGTAAGAAGGAACTAATGGATATATATTCCCCTAATAATTATTATTTATGAACTATGAAAATATTAGGGTGAAATTTACCCCTTGTCAATCCCATTCATCGTCGCTGATCATGTCGTCCACTTCCTTGGGCGGCCGGGCGACGAGGAGCACCTCGGCGGCGGCCTCGCCGACGCCCATCTCCACCAGCGTCCTCCCCTTCTCCACCACCAGCCTCCCTTCCTTCTCCACCACGTAGATCCCCTCCTCCACCACCTCCCTCCGGCCCCGGTTGGCTACGACCAGCACCCGCTCCTCCTCCGCCGACCGCCACGGCAGGATGCGGCCGTCAGCCAGCTCGACCACCACCGCCTCGTCGGCGACCTCGGCGACGGGGCCCCACCCGGGTACCACCGCCCACCGCGTCCACACCTTGTCGACCTCCACGAGGCCGAGGTCAACGTCCGTCTTGGTCCTCCTCGGCGCGAGGGCGAGGGCCTCGGCGCCGTCCGTCTCGCGCACAACGGGGAGCAGCAGCACGGTGGACGCATCGGCGACCTCGCCGTACATGAGCCGCACAACCGGCACGTCGGGGCGCGTGGCGGGGTCGGGCTCGCCGTCGTCCACCTCCTCGCCGGCGGCCTTCTTCTTGGCCTTCTCCATCTCCCGCTCCACCCGCGCTCTGGCGGTCTCCGTCTCGACCACCTGGAGCGCGCGCTCGAGCTCGGCGACGCAGTCCTCGATGGCGATGGCCTCTCGCGACTGGCGGAAGCGCGCGAAGGCAAGGCAGTCGCCGGGGGACGCCCGCGTGAAGGCGTCCCACCCGTCGTCGCCGCGGCGGCGTGGGAAGTCCTTCATGGAGCGCGCGAGCTCGCGCACGCCCTTGGGCTCGAGGCGGTTGTCCATGGCGTGCCTGGCGGCGTCGGCGCGCTGGCGGGCGTTGAGGAATCGGAGCTCGTAGAGCAGCTCCGGCCCGCCGTAGGAGTCGAAGTAGGGGAGGAGATCGGCAGGGAAGTCCTCGGAGACGAGGGAGTCGCGGACCTGTGACGCGACCACGAGGCAGTTCTGCTCGACGCCGGAGATCCCCGTCGCCTCCTCGATCGACGACGGCGTGAACCCTTCCCGCGAGAGCGCGGAGATGAGCGGCGCGTACTCGTACCAGAGACCGAGGCGATCGCGGAGCACGCCGAGCCTCTGTGCGAGGTCGAGGCTGCGGAACCTGTCCGGCAGCGGCGCCGGCGGCGGGTGGAAGGGCTGGTAGAGCTGGTCCCGCGGCGCCGTCGGGGGCGGGGTGAAGGGGAGTTTGCGGTTGCGGGGGCCACCGCCGATGGGGCTCCCGTCGGGGCCCAGGAGGATGGCGGACGTGGTTACATACGCGAAACGGCGGCGGCGGCGGCAGTTGTGGTGAGGGACGGCCCGGCGGTGGCGCGCCGGTATGGATGCCGGGTGCGGGTGAGGATGGGAGACGGACAGCATGGTGGTGGCTCTGCTCTCAGTGAGGAACACTCGCGACAGCTTCACCTCCCGGCCCAACCTAAACTAACCAAGCTAGAACCGGTGAGAGACTTACGAATTTTTACTAGTTTTTGAAATTTTTGTTTAAATTTTTAAAATAAACTCTCCAAACACTTCTTTTTGAAAAATATTTTATTTGACACACCACCAGATATGCGTGAGAATCAAATCTTGTCACGCCACAAATATTAGCCTACCAAGTTATTATGCTGCCGCTGTTCATGGTGTGGCAACAATAACCTGTCACATTACCACGCCGACATGGACAAATTCTTACCACACCAATTTTTTTAACTGACGCGACAATGTCGTTCTACTACGTCAATGGTAATGGCTGGACGGAAAGTTTCGAACAAAAACAATTTTTAGAATATTTATTTTAAAAACCATATTTAATTAAGGCTCGAAAGGTAAAAAACTATTTGACACCTACTGGCTGAAAGACTATAAATTTAAATTTAAAACATTAATTTGAAAGATTCCCTGTCCGGTAGTATTTTTTGCAAGCCAAAATTTAAACTTTTAGATTTAGATTTTTTAATAAATTTCGGGAACCAGAAGAGGTCTCGTAAAAAACCCCTAATTTGGCACGCTTGCCTTCCTCTGCTTTTCACCTAGCTTGCAACAAATTCTCGGTTTGTTTTTCTGTCTCGTGTGGTTACTTGCACCAGATGTTGGTTGACTGGTCTGAAGTCACATTGTCACATGGGTTAGTTTGGCTTGTTACTTGTTACTTGTTAGCCCAGTGCTCCTCCACATCATGTCCACGTCTTGGACATGGGGCTCTTCGCCAAATATCACCGCACCTCCGGTGAGAATGATTTATCACCTAGAGACTATGACTACTTACAGTTTACGGGATAAAAGTTTGACCAAAAAAACGCGAGGGCCACATGGCATCGGCGTCTCTGTCAACATTCGCAGCTACCAAGATCAGCAAGGTTATGGTCAGTAGGATGTCTACTATCTCTGACTCAGACTAACAAATTTGAATTTTAGAAATTAAATTTAGCAATATTTTGTAGTTTTTTTTCTATTTTCTAGTATTGTATTTTAATCCGTACTGAATAGGAGAAGACAATAACGGTCCTACTTACATGTATCGTCCGTTTGCAATAGCGGAACCACTTTTAGAGAAGATCATAAACACGCATGAGCAAACTATGCTGACTAGGAGACAATAGCAGCCGTATTTACATGTACCGCCCATTTGCTGTAGCTGAACTATGTGTAGAGAAGACTAAGAACAGGCATAAACGAATGAATGATTGCCTTACTTAGAGCAACTCCGATGGGCTTTGTCGGTGTCACTAGTATGAGGGTATTGTGTGTCCCTCCTATCAGACGATGTGGCTATGTAGCCATAGGCCCATGATAAGAACCATCTACAAGAGCCCATTTGATAGTGTAGCTTTTCTCGAGCATGACTATTAGATATATTTAGAAGGAAAAAATATAAATTATACTATGAACTATCGCGAAAATTTAAATAGCCCCATAAACTAAAATACCGTTTAATTAGCCCTCTAAAATTTAAAAACCGGTTCACTCTTTAACTTTTCGCGCGGTTTCGCTGACGTGGATGACGGAACGATGGTTTTCGCTGATTGGGCGCATACGTGGCCAAACGAGCAAAAATCTGCTCCCGCTAACAACACGCGGAAGGTGTTTGATGAAATGCCTTCATCAGCGTCCCGCCGCCGCCCCTCCGTCGGCCTCTGGCGGTCTCCTGC
>KE372661.1:279081-290680 GCA_000418225.1 Zizania latifolia
CGGTGACCGCGCGTGCGCCCTGGCTGCCGCTTGCTCCGCGCGCTCACGTCCAAAGTCAAGGCCGACGCGCCACCAAGCAAAAGACAAAGGCCGGCTGCGGGGTAAGGGCCCTAGGGGCCGGCGGCTAGGAAGGGAGGGAGAGGGTGAAACCCTAGGGAGGACTAGGGTTTGGAGGAGGAGGTAGGAGAAGGCTTGAGGAGGAAGAAAGGGGTATGGAGACAATTTTCAGATTTTTCCTTTAATTCAAATTGCTCAAGTATTCCATGGTGCATGACACACATATTTATAGCCCTAGGTGGTAAAGGAAAAGACCCTTCTACCTCTAGGGTTTCATCACACACACACACACATGCCCAAGGGGCAAAAATGGAAAACATCTCTGAATATTTTTTATTCGGTGCAGGACAAAACTTGACGCACACGACACCGCTAGAATTTTCACGCCGTTTCCACCTCCCGCTGATATGTGTGACGGTTTTACGCCGAAACCACCAAAGAGCCTGCCGCCCTTGCGTCGTGCACCCGGATTGGACCGACTCGACCCCGCGGCTCCTCAGCTCGGCAATCGGCCGTTCGTGTACCTGAGTCACACCGACCAACGCCACGGGAGGTTATCCGCTTGCCGCCTTTGCACCGTGTACCCGGATTGGACTGGCTCAACCTCGCGACCCCTCTCTCTGACGATCGACCATCCGTGTACCTGAGTCACACACGGGCAACACCACGGCAAGTCATCTTCGCTCGCCGCCTTCGCTCCATGTACCCGGATTGGACCGGTACGATCTCGTGACCCCTCTGCCCGACGATCGTCCGTCCGTGTACCTGAGTCACATGCAAGCAACACCACGGCGAGTCACTTTGCCTCCCGTCGGAGTACTTCCATCTTCATCTTCTCGTTAACAATTACTCATCATCTAGGAGCCATGAGGCCCACGGTCTTCACCATGGCTCCTCACAGAAGTGTACAGTGGCATTTCGAATGCCCACGTATGGTGTACCAGCAGATACTATTGATGATTATATTGGAATTGGAGAAAGTATGGCGACTGAGTGTCTTAAAAGATTTATGAAAAATATTGTCAAAATATTTGGAGATGAGTACTTGAGATCTCTAAATAATAATGATACAACTAGATTACTAGAAATTGGAGAGCAAAGATGTTTTCTTGAAATACTTGGGAGCATTGATTGTATGCATTGGAAGTGGAAAAATTGCCCTTCAGCATGGCAAGGTATGTGCGCGAGTCTACAATCATTCTAGAAGCTGTTGCTTCACAAGATCTTTGGATTTGGCATACCTTCTTTGGTTCGCCTTGATCTCACAATGATATAAATGTTCTTCATCGTTCTCACCTGTTTACAAAGCTAGGTAAAGGACAGGCAGCAAAAGTAACTTATACCATCAATAGTCATAATTACACAATGGGATGTTATCTTACAAATAGAATATACCCTCAATGGGCCACATTTGTAAAGACCATATCATCACCACAAGGCAATAAGAGAAAATATTTTGCCAAAGCACAAGAAGTAGCTAGAAAAGATGTTGAACAAGCTTTTGGAGTTCTACAAGCTCGATTTGTAATTGTCCATGGACCAGCTCATTTTTGGATGAAGAAACACTTGAGCGTATAATGATAGCTTGTGTCATTATGTATAATATGATTATTGAAGATGAGCAAGAAGAAAATCATGACTTTCATTTTGATGGAGTGGGAGAAACTGTCACAGTTTCTCATGATCATACTCATGAATTGCATGAGTTTATTCAAACTCATCGTACAATTAGAGCTAGGGAAACTCATTCTCAGCTTCAAGAAGATCTCATTGAGCATATTTGGCAACGCCATGGTGAAGTTGAAAATTAGAAATCATATTACTAAATATGTACTCTTTACTTTTAGATGTGTACTCGAACTTGCTATTAATTATGTCGTTGTGTATAAAACAACAGTATACCACGGGGGTACCCGCAGTATAGATTTGGTTAGGCGATGGGGAGTGCTGTGGATGAATCTTGATGGTTATCTCTAACTAAGAGACATGGGAGATTTTTAGACAGGTTTGGGTCTCCCGGAGGATAATAACCCTAATCCTGTGAGTGTTGAATGAGCTTTTGGGCGTGAATAGCCTTAAGCATATGAAATCGTCTAGAAACGTCTAGACGAACGTTCCCCTTTACAGGCTCCCTCCGATCGCTTTATATGAGATTGATCGGGGGTTACAAATTGTAGTTAATTTGCCCCATTAATGACCAATTATGAGGATAAACGGTCAGTTCGTGGGCAATAACTCTAAGAGATAACAGCAATAATAACTGTACAACGTGGAGCTTAATGACGAACTGGCTCTTGATGGTGACCATCCGAGTGCCGGTGGTCGGGAAGGCCTCCCGAGTGCTGGACTCAGGGAGCATTCAGGTTCTCGACCGCTGGCTGTCTGGGAATGTTGACTGTTGATTGGTCATTTTTAATGTTGAGTCTATTGACTCCTCCTTTACTCGATCATCATAAAACCACTCGGGAGATAACCTGGGATCATATTCCCGACAGCCGCTCCCGAGCTCTTTGCGGCGCGCAGATGAAGTTGAGTAGTCAAAAAGGGCTTCAGAACTTAGTCTTGATGATTTTTTCCCGATCGGTGCTCCGCTCAGGTGCACCTACTGGGTGCAGCCCCCGAGACTGGAGTTTCTTGAATAAAATAAGCTGTAGGATCAGAGAGTTTTTTAAATCCCGCACATTCGGTGTATTGGCGTCTGGTGAAACCGACTTGTGCGTAGGGACAGATAGGCTCATCGAGTGTTTTTTTGGCGAAAAGGTGTCAGTTGGAGCAGTCCGGCGCAATGGAGTACTTGTAAGCCTCCTTTGGCGAAAAGACGTTTGCTGTCGTAGACTGGCGCCTGTCAGAATTGACAGGTTTGATGGGACCCACGCTAGTTCTAAGGCCGCCTCGTGGACGCGAGTACAGTTTTAAAAACTGTAGGCGTCGATTTGCTTTCTGTAGCCAACCGTTGGATCTGCAATCATCGGTTAGATGGATGGGTTTGAAAATATGTTGACCGGCGTAGTTAATGCTGAAGATTTCTTTGAGACGTGTCCCAAGGCAATCGTGGTCTATCGGGGGCCCGAACCGTCACTCGGGAGGTTTATAAATAGCCCGATTGAGGGTGCTTTATCCTTCCGCACACTTCAAGCCCCCAGCCTTCATCTTCTTCCATGAGCCCTGATTCACTGGCGCCTCGCAACCCTAATCACCACTGCGGTTGCATCGTGTGCTACCGCAAGGCGAGGCGACTCTTCAACCTGAAGCCCATAGCGCCACCACTTTCCATTCCAATGGCGGCCTTTGACCCCAATGTTGAAGTTGACCGGTCGGTGGAGTTCTAGAAGTCGAGGGTGGAGAAGCGGGTGGTGTCGCTGCTGGAGAAGTGAGGCGAGCTCCCGCTGAGTGCGCTGTCAACGTGGCGCTTCGTGGGCGGCGAGGCGTTCCCGATCCCGAACACCCACGAGATCGTGGTGTTCGAGTCTTTCTTCTCTCACGGGTTCGGTTTGCCGGCCCATCCTTTCTTTCACGGCATCCCCCACCACTATGATATCTCACTCTGCAACCTCAACCCTAATTCCATCTTGCACATCGCCATTTTCGTCCACCTTTACGAAGCCTATCTCGGCATTGATCCTCATTTCAACCTCTTCCGCCATTATTTTTGTTTGAGGCCGAACACTAAGAAGAAGGTGGTCGGCGGCTGCGGATTGCAGTTGAGGGATGGGAAGGCAGCCGAGTACATCCCCGTGCCACTCCTGACCTCCAACAAGGGCTGGCACTCGGGGTAGTTCTACGTCGCCAACCACGAGCCGGCCCTTTCACCGGAGATCGACCGAGTGCCAATGCCGGCGCTCACCTGGTCCGACTGCTGTCAACGGGAGGAGCAGGGCCAGGTGGACGAGCTGGTCAAGATGATCAAGAAGCTCTGAGTAGTGGGCTTATCGGGCGTCCACGTGGGGCTCAGCTTCGTGTCCCGTCGGGTCCAGCCGCTGAAGTTGAGGACCCGCCCTACGTACAAGTACTCGGGCAGGGATGACCTGACCAGGGAGACGGCCGAGTACTTGTCTTCAGACGAGGTGAAGAAGAGGGTGAAGCTAATCTTCGCCGGTCGGCTTGGCCTCAACCCCGATGTCGACCCCAAGGCCTTCAAGCTCAGCCGCCCTCGACCGCCAGTAAGAATGATCTTTTTGTTGTTGATGATTTTTGATGACATCACCTACTGGGTGCTGAGTGTTGAAATATGTAGGGCCAAGAGGCGTATTGCTCTCTGCCGCCGTTGCCCGAGCAGCCCCAGGTGGTCGGGCAGAAGGATATCGACTCACACGTCGGGCCGATCGGGGAGAAGAGGAAGGGTAAAGAGGTTTGCCCTCCTCCGGTGAAGAAGGCGAAAAAGACGACGACGAAGACGGCAACGGCAAAGAAGGCGACCCCCAAGGTGCCGTCGTCTTTCCCCGAAGAGGCTGGTGCCGACTCAGAGACATCCGAGGTGGCCCGGCGACTGGCGGCGCTGCGGTGCTGTCTTCATCTGAATCGACACCACCACCACCGCCACCTCCACCACCGCCAACGCCGGTCAGAGCAACTTCGGGCTCCGGTCGGCGAATGAAGAGGTTGGCATTCCGGTAGTCGGTGTAGTAAGTATTTTGCCGTTGATTTAAATCAAATAATTAAACCTAATTCAAACTTAATTTTTTTGTTATTTTGTCAGCACTCCTCTGCCACTGTCCGGGAACGATGGGGCTGACCCAACCAATGCCGATCCTCTAGCTACGGCCAACCCCACCACCGACTTGGTGGTGTTCGTCGAGGCGACCGATCCGCCAGTGACCACGGCGAGTGGGCACAAGTGTCGGGCGCTCCAACACCAAGCGAGCCAAGCGCCGCTGCACCTATTCCTGTGCAGCCGACCGCAGCAGCCCTGAGTGCTGCCGCACCAGACTTGGTGCAGCCAACTGCAGCGGTGGTGAGTGCCGTTGATCCATCGTCGACGGTCGTATCCGTCGTGGCGGCGACGGACGTGGAGATGCCTTCGGCGGCGTCGGAGATGGCTGATCACCCTGAGGCGGCGCAACAGGAGACCGACCCCGCCGAAGTCGTTGTCGGGGAGATGCCACCACCTGTCGTTGGTGCAGCAGCTGGTGGCCCGACTAGGGCAGCCGAGAGGTTGGTGGCCGAGTGCTATGAGGCACTCAGCCGGCTTGGCCGGGTGATCAGTGTAAGTCCTCCTGCAAACATTAGTTTTTTATACATAACTTAATATATGCATTTAGACTAACTTGTTTTGTCTTGTGCAGCGTCTTGTGAGCCAGCTGGTCGAGAGCACAGGGCTAACTGCCTCGCTCCCATCCTGGACTTGGGGGCGTTAAACGCCCGAGTCCAGCAGCTGATTGGCCAGTTGGCACAGAGGGATGCCAACTTGAGGAGGTTGGAGAAAGATAATTACATCCTCCATGGTCAGCTTGAAATCCGTTCCTATGGTAAGTGCTTGATCACTTTTTGTCGCCAGAACTACTTATTGTGACTGTATTTGATCAGTGCTTGTGTAATAGAATGGCTTGTGGCGGAGGAATGGATTGAGACAGCTACTGGTTTGGCGGACCGATCGGTCGCTTCAGCCAAAACGGCTTTGAACGAGAGGGATGAAGCCAATTCCAGGGCGTCACAGGTGGAGGCCAAGATCGCCGAGCTTGAAAAGAAGCTCAAGGAATCTGAAGCGGCCACTGCCAAGTGGTTCGGTGAGTATAAATGTACGGATCACCGGCTTGGACTTTTTCTTTGCCATTTTTGATGAAGTTTTCTCTAAAACAATGTTATGCTTGCAGAGCTTCATAAGCGGGTGAACGCTTAGTTTGCCGACCTTGAGCTGCATTTGAGCAACACTCAGGCGCAACGAGACCACTATCGGGCTGGTGCAGAGACGCTCATCAAGATGATTGATAGTGAACCAGCCAGCACCGCGTGGTCGGTGGAGAAGTTCGTCGAGCAGCTCTAGGGGTCGGCTACACGTCTACGGGAGCAAGGTAGGCAGCTACGCACGCGCTTGGGATTGTCCGAGCGCTGTACCCGACAGCACGTATGGACTACATCCAAGTGGGGTGGCCGGCAACCGTCAAAGAGTCTGACGTGGAGCGTATCTACTCGGAGGTGGAGGAGATGGCCAATATCCTTGTCGCGGACTTAGAAACTTATCCGACCGAACCTACCGAGTAGGAGAAATATTGTAGAAAAACAATTGTATATATACTTTTTGTGCAATGAAACAATGCTTTCCCCTTTATAAATGTGTTCTATGCCCGACCATTTGTGGTGAATTTCTGACTGTATGCTATAGCTTAGGTCCATAGCGCAGGAAAACTTGAGCCACGTACACGTTGTTTGGAACCATACGTCACATGTAGTTAAAAAATAACACTTAAAAGTGATCGGGTGAATCATAGAACAAAAGACCAAGCCCCCGAGCAGGCGAAAGAATAATTTAACCCGGCCAGAGCGGATCATAGACTCAAAGTTAAAGTGATAAAACTTCGAACGCTCAGGGGTTGGGCAAAGAAGAAAGAAAGAAGGAGAGCGAAAAAATCGAACATCTTTATTAATCCAAAATAAGGACTTAGTTTATTGCATCAAGGATAAAAACATCGAAGATGTTCAATGTTCCAGGAGTTTGCAATCCATTGACTGTCTTCACGTATTAGGCGATATGAACCTGGTCGGGTGACTTTAGAGATAATGTACGGTTCCTCCCATGGAGCCGATAGCTTGTGGGCGCCGACTGCAGATTGCACTCGGTGAAGGACTAAATTTCTGACTTGAAAAGACCGACCATGCACATTTCGGTCATGGTACCTTCTCAAACCTTGCTGGTACCGATCGGATTGTATTGCTGTAGCTAAGCGAGCTTCTTCGAGACTATCAATATCTTCTTCTCTTGTCTGCTCGGCTGCGCCTTCTTCATAGTGCTGAATCTTGGGAGACTCGTGCAGCATGTCCACCAATAAAATGGCCTCTGATCCGTATACAAGGAAAAAGGGAGTCCGACCAGTGGCTCGGTTGAGCTGAGTGCGAAGACCCCAAAGAACAGCTGGCAATTCTTTCATCCACCGACTGCCATACTTGTTGAGGGGATCAAAAATTCTGGCTTTTAATCCTTAGAGTATCATGCTATTGGCTCGCTCAACTTGACCATTTGCTCTTGGATGTGCAACAGAAGTGTACTTGACCTCAATACACCAGTCTTCGCAGAATTCCAAAAAGTCGTTGCCGGTAAATTGGGTCCCCACATCTGTAATAATCTGATGAGGAACGCCATAACAATATACTATGTCTTGGATGAACTCTGCGGCTTTCTTGGCTGTGCTTGTCCTTAAAGGCATGACTTCTATCCACTTGGTGAATTTATCAATGGCAACAAAAAGATGATCATAACCCTAGGGGGTCTTTGGAAAAGATCCGACCATATCAAGCCCCCACATTGCAAACAGCCATGAAGATGGGATGGTCTGGAGAGCTTGAGCAGGGAGATGATGTTGCTTGGCGAAAAATTGCCAGTCTTGGCAGCTACGGACTAGGAGCTTAGCATCTTCATTAGTAGTCGACCAATAAAATCCTGACCTGAAGGCTTTACCGACCAGTGTTCGGGCGCTAGCATGATTTCCACAAATGCCCGAGTGTATCTCTTTGAGGATTTCAGACCCTTCTGATTTGCTGATACACTTCATGAGCACTCGGGTCGAGGCAGCCCTTTTATATAACTCTAATCCCACCACAACATACTGTTTCTCCTCCTGGAAAGGTGAATTGCTGCATCTTTGTCTTTAGGAGCTTTGGCAGTGAGAATGAAATCAATGATTAGTTGTCGCCAGTCTTCTTCATTGTTAGTGATAACCAATACGGATGGAGCTTGTTCGGCTTCAGAAGGTTGAACTTCATCATCTCGAATTGATGGCTTCGGGAGTTCTTGGAGAAAAACACCACTTGGCATAGGGGCTCTTGATGAGCCAAGCTTAACCAAGAAGTCAGCAGCCGAATTATCGTCCTTAGGGACGTGATGAAACTTGAGCCCACTGAACTTGCCTTCTAACTTACGGATCTCCTTGTAGTAAGCATCTATTTTTTCATTGGTGCAGGACCAATCCATATTGACTTGGTTGATAACCAACTTGGAATCTCCATATACTATTAATCTTTGAACCCCAAGAGAAATGGCGATTCGCAAGCCATTAAGGAATGCTTCATACTCGGCTGCATTGTTAGACACCATAAATAATAGCTGAATAACATACTTTAGTCTTTCACCTTGAGGGGATATAAGAAGAATTCCCGCTCCTGCCCCATCAATGCTGAGCGAGCCGTCGAAATACATAGTCCAGTGCTCTTGTAACTTGGCCGTCGGCGAGAGTTGAATCTCAGTCCACTCGGCAACGAAGTCGCCGAGGGATTGGGACTTGATGGCCGTGCGGGGCTTGAAATTGAGAGTATATTCACCCAATTCGATGGCCCACTTCACGATCCGACTAGTTGCATCCCTGTTTCGGAGAATATTGCCGAGTGGAAATTCAGTGATAACCTCCACCGAATGAGCCTGAAAATAATGCTTGAGCTTCCTAGCGGTGATGAGGACGGCATACAGGAGCTTCTGAACCTGAGGGTACCGAACTTTGGATGGCCCGAGTACCTCATATATGAAATATACCGGCCTTTGAACCGGATAGGCGTGCCCCTCCTCCGGGCGCTCGACGACCATGGCAGTGCTGATCACGTGGGTCGTGGCGGTGATGTAGAGGAGCAGTGTTTCACCAGAGATCGGCACAACTAGGACTGGTGGAGAAGAAAGAAACTTCTTGAGCTCGGCGAAAGTCTGGTCAGCCTCTAGCGTTCATACGAAATCACCTTCTTTTTTCAGCAACTTGAAGAAAGGCATCCCGCGCTCGCCAAGTCGGGAGATAAATCGCCCGAGTGATGTCATGCAGCCTGTGAGACGCTGAATGTGCTTGACGCTGCTGGGCTTGGCCATGTTCAATATTGCAGAAATCTTCTCTAGATTTGCTTCAATTCCCCGACCGCTGACTATGAAACCGAGCAGTTTTCCAGTCGACACTCCGAATACACACTTGTCCGGGTTGAGCCACCATCAGAATTTGCGGAGGTTGTTTACAGTCTCTTGGAGGTCGGAAATTAAATCTTCTGGCCTTTTAGATTTGATGATGACATCATCCACATAAGCTTTAATATTGCGACCGATCTGATCAGCCAGACAGCGCTGAATAGCACGCTGGTATGTAGCCTTCGCATTCTTCAGTCTAAAAGGCATTGAAATGTAACAATATGCACCGAATGGGTGATGAATGATGTCTTCTCTTGATCTTCTTCCTTCAGGCTGATCTGATGATATCCCGAGTAGCAATCCAGGAAACAGAGAAGTGAACTGCCAGCCGTGGAATCAACGACTTGGTCGATGCGCGGTAGTGAAAAAGGATCTTTAGGGCATCTTTTGTTGAGATCAGTATAGTCAATACACATTCTCCATTTCCCATTCTTCTTTTTTACAAGGACTAGGTTAGCAATCCAGTCAGGATGATACATCTCTTTTATGAACTCTGCCGCTAGTAGGCGGGTAACTTTGATGGCCTCTTTACGCTCCTGGGTGAAACGGCGCATCTTCTGCTTGACCGGCTTAGCGGTCGGGTATACATGGAGTTCATGCTCAATCAGCTCCCGAGGTACGCCCGGCATATCGGAGGGTTGCCAGGAGAATACGTCGATGTTGGCTCGGAGGAAGCTGACGGTTTTAAGCCAAAGCCGTCAAAGCGCCCGTCGCCCTTGCACCGTGCACCCGGATTGGACCGATCCGACCCCGCGGCTCTTCAGCCCGGCGGTCGGTCGTCCGTGTTCCTGAGTCGCACCGGTCGACACCACGATGAGTCACGTCCGCTTGCCGCCTCTGCTCGTGTACCCGGATTGGACCGCCACAATCTCACGACTCCTTAGTCCGACGATCGTCCGTCCATATACCTAGATCAAGCCTAGGTCATTTCGACCATCAGAAGCTTAAGACAATGGTTTTAGCATCCACTAGTATGTCCCAGTTCATACCAAAGTGCAATGCTAAGCAGTCTAGAACACACTAGTAGGACAAAGCAAACCCGCCTAGATCTTTTTATTTTTAGCAGAAACATGGATATTTTCATGATATTTAGCATTTTCCACATAAAATTCTATGAGCAAGCAATGTGATATCCAAGTTGCATATTTGCATCCAAAATGAAAGGAATTGCTACCAGGTATGTAAAAGCTAGCAAGAGCAATCAACCTACACATTCTAGGAACCAATCTAAACAGTGATCAATTTTGAATTTGTAAAAGAAAAACCATGCTAATGACAGCTTTCAGATTTATTCATATGAGCAAATATAACATGTACAATGGCATTTTTCATAGCATAAGCAAGCATAGACATGTAAAAGCAGTAGATCATATAGATGAAGCTACTGACAAATGCAAGTATGACAAATGCAAAGATGCATGAGACACAACACCAAAAGTGCAAAAGAAGAAACAAAAATGAGAATGTCAAAAATTCAAAATATCCTTCAAAAAGGATAAAGTACACCCAAATCCCCTCGCAAGCGTTCAAACGTGGTTTGATCCAGGGGTTTGGTTAAAATGTCTGCTAGCTGAGAATGTGTATCAACATGAATAATGTTAATGACGCCCTTCTCATATTGATCTCTCAAAAAATGAAAGCACACATTGATATGTTTGGTTTTCGAATGAAGACATGGGTTCTTTCCTACACTAATTACACTGGTGCTATCATAAAACAAAGGAACTCTGGCAGGAAAAGACAACTCATAATCTTTCAAAGTGGAAATCATCCAAATAAGCTGAGAACAGCAACTAGCAGCAGCAACATACTCAGCCTCAGTTGTGGAAAGAGCAACTCCAGATTGTTTGCGAGAAGACCAGGAGACCAAAGAAGAACCAAGAAACTGACAAGTACAGGAAGTCGACTTGCAATCCAACCAGCACCTGCCAAAATCAGCATCAGAATATCCACAAAGCTCAAGAGATGACGATGCTGAATAGAATAAACCAAGGTCAGGCGCGTAAGTGAGATACCTGAATATACGCTTCACAGCTT
The DNA here is from genome assembly GCA_000418225.1 of Zizania latifolia. Classification (NCBI taxonomy): domain Eukaryota; kingdom Viridiplantae; phylum Streptophyta; class Magnoliopsida; order Poales; family Poaceae; genus Zizania; species Zizania latifolia. The sequence continues at coordinate 290,264 of KE372661.1, forward strand.
GACGATGAGACATGCGCGGTGAAGACTGAAAGCGCGCGCACAATCCCACGGCAAACTGTAGGATCGAAACTTGCGACGGGGGGGTGAATGGGCACAATCAAAAAATGCAGCAGAAAAATAAAACTCCTGAAACTTGAGTATTAGACTTGCAAGTGACTCGATAAGATTTAGCGCAAGGCAAGACAATAATAGTCACACCAAGCAAGTAGACACAAAAACTCTACCAATAACCACTTCCGAACACGGCAACTACGAAAAAACACAAGTATCGATCAGGATACGTTCATGAGGGAAACAGACGTTCTCATAAAAAGAGAAACGCACAAAACACTCTCATGCAAGAGATCGAGTACTTGTTGAATAAATCAGTACATTGCAGATCCTCTCAAGTAAATCAACAAACACTCGATATACACT
>KE372661.1:318485-328925 GCA_000418225.1 Zizania latifolia
CAGGTGCAGCCGGAACGACGGGAAGCGGTGGCGCTGCAAGAGCGCAGCCGTGCCAGGGTACGTGTTCTGCGAGAGGCACATTGCGTGGTCCACGCGCAAGCGCAAACCCAGGACCAAGAGGAGTCAGTCCACCACCACCACCACCACCATATTGGATCCGCCCGCAAAGGAGGAGTCTGTGGTGGCAGAGGAGGATGACGACGACGCGGGGGAAGGGGAGGCCAAGAACCAATGCGAGGCTGCGTCCCCGGCGGCGGATAACCTCCGGTGCAACGGCGGCAGAGACGACGACGGATTCTACTACTACGGCGGATTCCAGCCGGGCAGCAGGAAGCGGGCGAAGAGCCGCGGCCCCGCGCCGGAGTGAAGGGCGCGCGGCGCTGCTCAGTAGTCAGTTTCTGGCCGGCGGCTCGATACCACGTTTTACCAATTGATTCTTCATAGTTCATTAGTTAATTAGCTGTGTTTGCATTGCGTCAATCGATCGATCTCGGTTTCGGAGCCGATGCTAGCACACTGAAAAAAGCAGAGTTCGCTGTAGCTAAGCGCCGAGAATTCAGACTTGACAGGCAAAAGCCATGAAACCTTTTGGGTGAAAATCTAGGACCAACTGAAGTAGGAAAGATGAATTGTTGAGGTGGAAGTATAATTTTTGGCAATGTCTTACTCTTTTTCTCGGGTTCTTGCTTCTTAGCATTGCTTCTCTTTCGGCCTTTTTTCTTCACAGTAAAATAACTTATTTTTTCTCCAAAATCACTGATCATAGCATGTCCCATCCTTTCTCATGTGGTGTGTGTGGTGTGAAGTGGGATGGGGTGGGGTGTGAAGTACGAGAAAATGTGACGCTGAATAGAGCTGCATAGTGGGATCTTGATGACTTGACAATGGCGGGTGCCCTCATGGCTAAGAGCGGAGCTTGAACGGGGAATCAAGATCCTCTGCAGTCGCTCGAGTCAACTGTAGAGGACAGTCGTTTTTTTAAAATCGTTCGATCTCGATCGGACAGTATAGGATGGAGGCTTTACGGTGATGGAACTCACTTTATAGTTGGGCTTCGCACCGGTGAGAGCGACTTCGCACCGTTCGATTGAGATCGGATGGTTGAGATGGACGACTATCTTCCCCGACTGTAGAGGAGCCGTTTTCCCTGAAAGGGTGCATCCACTGATCCAGTGTCAAAGAAAAAACTCAAACTTAGAACTATGACTAAATTAATTGACTTTACCTATATATTTAAAAATTAAAAAATAATTAAATCTAAAAACGATTAGGAGCCAATACTAGCCCTAATTGCCCTGACTCCTCGCCCCGACGTGCATCCATCTCCATTCATCACAGTTCGACACCAGTTCTAGTCCGATTTGTCCAGATTCTAGCAAACTTCGAGCTGCTCCATACGTGTGACACTTGCAGTTCTGAGTAGGCCAGGGCACTCGATACGGGGATAGTGGTGGTCACCAGCCAGGCGTCTACGCGACCGGTTTGCTGGTTGCGGCGCATCAGCTGGACTCATGCCGTAACGCGCGCGGCCCAGCAAGAAACTCACCACAGATCCTCCTCGCGGGCCGCGCGCCGTCAACAGCAGCGCCGCCGCGTGACGTCGCCTCCGTGGCCGGCTCCGGCCGCGCGCGCAGCTCGATCGACAGTGAGCGAGCTCGCGGCAACGTCTTTAAGGCGCCGAATCCGATCACTTTCGCTTGCTGCTCGCGACCGAGGAGGATGACCGATCGATCGCGATGTATGCCGTCGCACCGTTGATCGGTGCGCCACCACCGCGGTCGCTTGAATGGACCGTCGCCGTTTCATTCGATTCGACCGTGCATGCAGGAGTGGGGCCGGCCAGGTCGTGCACGCTACAGCTAGCTGGCCAACCCTTGGCAAACCGATCAAGATTTGACCTTGAGCTCTCCCTAACTTTTATAATCACATCGACGTATGACTCGATCGATCGTTTACTTGGTTCATCCATCCGAATACAAATCAAATATTCAGTGTCCACACGTGGCTCTCACGCTGGACTAGTTGCTCGCGTCTTCACGACGTACGCAGGTGCGTAATACTTGAAATAGCAGTTGCATGCATATCAATCAGACAATCAGCCCGTTTTGTTTAATTCGCCTCCAAAACGGGTATCCGTACGGGCGCCATGACGAAACATGTTGTCGTAAGCACTCTCCGATACGACTGACTCTCCGTTTGAACTTTGAAGCACGCAACAGTTTCATAGTAATTTCACGGAAATAGTTCGACATTCGCGGGAAAATGAGGAAAATTCCTGCATCACGCAGCCTAATCAAGTAACAAGAAGACACTGGAACAATAAAAAGCTACAAAACACACGGTGTCAAACAGGTCTGTACAACATGGCAACAACAAAACTCGAGAGCGACGAACAAAGCTAAGCTAACCCGAGCATAGCTATAGTTTCTTCAATTCTTCTAGCTTAATTCTTCCAATAGCACGTAAGCGCTCTTGGTGCTTACATCAAGGACTTGAGAGACCGGGCCTTCACAGGCTTCCTCCACCTCTTCCGCACCTGGCTCTTCTTCTTGGTGTCACCGTTGATAGCGGCCCGGAGTCCACCATTGCCATTGCAGATGCGCGCATCATCGCTGCTCTCCTCGTCACCTCCCGCGATTCCAGCAATGACGTCAGAGCCGGAGCTGGACAACTCGTCCCGAGCTGCCACTACAATCGCCAGTGGCTGATGATCATCCTCACTACTCCGAGGTTTGGTTGTAGGAGCAGCGTCTTTCTCCTGCCGCCGCTCCTCTTCCTCTTTTTGTTCCACAGGTGTAGGTTCCTGCATGTTGCTGCTTCTGCACTGCCTCTTGGTGCGGAACGGGCCGAACCCGGTGTAGTAGTAGAACCCCTCGCCTGAGTCGGCCACCTTCTTCTTTCGTGCCTTGGAGCTGGCGTATCGCTTCGAGCAGGGCTTGGAGGGAGCCGGAGCCGGCAGGGAATCTGCCGGTGGAGCTAGCGCGGTCTCGGAGGGGCTCTCGTAGAGAGGGTTGTTGTAGTACGAGCGCTTCTGCTCAAAGTGGTAGTCGCAGAGGGAGTTGGGCCGGCTCACTCGCCGCTGGCAGTGCCACCTCTTCCCGTCGTTCTTCTTGCACGTCCAGACTTGTGCTTCGCCGGAGGCAGCAACGACGGCGGCAGGCTCGGCCTCAACCAAATCTTTCTTAACCTTTACCCTCTTATTAAGCTCGCTCTCCTCCCCTTCCTTCTCCACCTCTTTCTTCTTGGCCGGCGGCTTCTTCACCATCTTCTTCGTAACCTTTTGGTGCTGTGGCTTGGCGCTGAACTCGTCGCCAGCGGCTAACCCCTCTTCCGCCTTGGCGGTGGTCGGCCGGCTGCTGCTCGTCGGGAAGAGCCAGCTAGCCCGGCAGGCGACATGGACGAAGTACTTGTCGACGATGTCCTCCTCCTAATCAATCGGGACAGATTAATCAAAGCAGCGACACGTGCAGATGGTTCCCCAGATACCTACTATGCGGAAATGGGGGCGTCGATCTAGGGTTCAACACTTCAACCCAGCCGCCATTCCCCGATTCCAACCCTAGCCGCGCCGCCGCCCTCAAATTACCACGACCCAGGGGTAGCTAACGCGCCATCGACCTCGATCAGGCCGGCTCCGGTCACCGGAAACACCCCCTGCCCGCGCATTCGAACCCTCCGACGAACCCTAGTAGCATGCACGAACCAGAAACGCGAGCCGCGAGAACCCAACGAAACCTACCCAAAACCGACGAGCTAGGACTCTAGGAGGGTGCAGGCGTTGCAGAGCAAGGCGGAGCGGAATAGCGGGAGCGGCGCACGGAGGAGAGGAGGGGAATGAGGGGGAGGCTGACCTGGGGATCGGAGTGGTCGAGCTCGCCGATGAGGTCCCACGGCGAGCGGTTGAGTTCGCAGGGCTCCGCGGAGGCAGTCGCGGACGCGAAGCAGACGGCCCCTCCGCGTGATTCGGTGGCCCCCGGGTACGGCGTCGGCGTCGTCGTTGTCGGGAGCGGGAGCTCGAATCCGGGGGTTGCGGGCACGGGCGGCGCGGAGGAGAAGTAGGAGGAGCCGAGGAGGCGGGAGGCGCACTTGCGGATCCGCATGAGCGCGAGCGATTGGGGCGCCGCGAGGGTAGGGATCTGCGGCGGCGGGGGCACTGGCGCACTGCCGCTCGCTAGGGTTTGGGATTTGGGGTAGAGTAGAGGCAGGGAGGCACGAATGCCTGGAGTGGAGGAGGAGAAGAGATGGGTGCGGTTTGGCTTTGGCTGCTGCTACTAGTATTTCGCCCTCCTCGCCTTTGCTTTTCTCTATTGTTTTCTCGCAAGTTTTCTCGCATCGCGTGGCGAGATTTTCTCTCTCGCCGCTGCCGCCTGCCGCCTGCCGCAGCGCGCTGGCTGGCCGGCTGAATTTATAGTGGGGCGGGGAGTGGGTCTGTTCTGTCAGTGAGGCGGAAGAGCGCCCTCGCTGTTAATGGGGCTAACGTGCTTTGCTCAGATTAACCGCCATCCAAATCCACGTGAGGGGTTTAGGGCAGTAGGGCATGCGTCAGACTATCAGACTATCAGTGAGCTGTGATGACTACGAGACTAAAGATTATTAGTAGTTACTGTATTTGATCTGAATATCTAACTAATTAGTTTAAGTATCTAGTTGATAAGAATTTAAAGAAGTTGGTGTTACAGTCTATACTATTTGTTTCAGCTTTAGATTTTAGAAGTAGCTGTAATTGTTTGATTCCTTATACATGATCACCTATAGCATCAAAAGGTGATGTTACATGTACCTTCACATGATTTTATTCTAACTACTGGCAACTACCTCAAAGAGAAGTTGTTTGATTCCTTATACATGATCACCCATTACATCAAAAGGTGATGTTAGCACAAATTTGTAATGAAGTAAATCATGCTATTTGCAATTCTTTGAAACATTCAAGCATTAATATTTTGCATACTGGTAAATTAAATCAACACACATAAACAAACACCAAAACCATAGAAACATGAGATGTCTAAATATTACATATCTAAAGCATGGTACCATTTAAAATAATTCTTCATAGCAACTAAGAACTACACCCCAAAAATAATAGGTGCACATTCACAATCCATTCGGAGGAGCATCTACTAATAACCACCTCAAACATTCAGGTGCCACTACAACAAGAGAATAGGTGTTCATCTACCACCTATGTTAGCCAGGAGGTGTATCTATACCGCCTTAATATACATCATGCATAAAAGAATAGGTGTCCATCTATCACATATGTCAAACTAGAAGGGTTCATACACCACCTCTTATAACTTAAACACATCCATATAAGGTAGAAAGGAGAAGAGAAGGGAGTAGTCCATTTGTCATCACCAAAATATACTGCTACGAGATGTAGAGAATAAATTCAGTTATAGTAGTGCTTGGCTAGGAAGGTACTAAGCCACAACACACGATCCACCTTAGACATTCTCACAAAATCCTTGCTCTCAGTTTTGTTATCAAGAAAGTGGGAGAAGGCTACAAAGAGAGCCTATTCGGTGAGCCTAGGGGTGTTCATCACAACATGGTAGAGCTCAGGATGTATTCTTTAGGAACAATCTCGCGGATAGCTCCTGCAACATTATTGACAGCATTAATCATGTTATAAAAAGAAGGAGCTCCTTCTCACAAAAGATAACCCTCTTCCTCTTACCACTGGTACTATTATTTTCAATATTCTTGGAGGCATGGGGATCTTACTTGTCCACATCAACTACCTCAATTTCTATAGTTTATGTTTTAACAGACTAGCTATCAGCAAAATCATAAGGGATACCAAGAGGTTTATTAGAACCCATAGCAAACCTGCCAGTAGCTTGCTTGACACCAAAGATGGTCATCATGTAGACATAGTTGTTAATTGGCTTGTTAAGAAAGTCATCATCCTTGGGATGTGCTTAAATAAAACATCAAATTGAAGATAGTAAGATTGTGAATATATATATTATAAACATATGTAAGGGCTGATATTATACCTTGACATGTCTATTGTAGTGCTCCTGCTCAAGATTGATTATAAATAGTTCATCATCCCACAATGCACCACTTATCTCTCTAAGTTTTCATATCATCATCCACCTTTGATGCCATTTGTGCAAGTGATTGTATACCTGTGTGCCAGTGAACTCATGCAAATATTTTATGGCATGGTTCAAGTGAACCTCCTTGAATCCATTGTCTGTCTTAACACCAGATGCAATAAGTTCACACATGTGCCTAAGTATAAAGGAAGACATGGCTGAGATCCACCGCATGGCACCCTTTCCAACTTGACCATCCAACCCAGCCATATCCTACGAAGTTAAAACCAAATTAGCACTATAAAAGTTAGCTAGCAAAATAGAATGCATCAATTCAGAATGAATTTAAGACTGACAGAAATAATTTTAATAACATAATAACATCATTGCATACTTCCAACAAGTCTCAATGCAGGTTACACCATGCACATCATCATAGTTTGTAAATTTAGTAGCATACACCAAACCTTGATAATTAATTGAATAACTCATATTGGTATATCTAACTAACATAGGACATACTAAACATGAGAAGTTTCCCTACTCTCCAACATTTCATTTGCCCACATATCCCTCTTCTCACTCCAAGTAGAGTTATCCTAGATAGGGATACCATGGCCGCCTTCCATAGGGTTATTGTTATTAGCTATCCACTGATCTTCAGAAGGGACAACCTCATCGTGGCCATAAGACAATATCCAATTATGCAATATGTAACACACAAGAACTAACTTCACTTGTGTATTGTATGTGTGGAAAGGTTTCTTATAAGTATACAGAAACAATTTTTCAATGCACCAAAAGTCCTTTCCACTGTAACACGTTTAGAATAGTGTCCTAGGTTGAAAAGCTCTCTAGCATTATAAGGCCGGATAGTTCCTTCCACCATACTACTGTAGGTGGTATCAAACACCACGAAATGGAAGTAAGAACCCTCGACAACATGCATAACTAACATCAACTAGATAGAATTTGTCTATATAGAAAAGGATAAGTTTGATACTAAGTATGCGACTCCAAAGATTTATGCATGGTTAACTATTATATGAATATTTTTCTTACCAAAAATACCTAGAGGTACCCTTAACATCATCTCGGTCCTTTCTAAAGCATATGCAAGAATAAGTGCATCATAGGTAGACTCTTCCCAACCAGTAAGGACATATTTGAATTTCAAGTCAAAATCCACAGCTATCAAAACATTATGGGGTAGTTCTTCCTACCCCTAAAGACTGCAACAATTTCTTTTGGGACTCTAGCATGAACATGTGTACCATCGATCATACCAATGCAATCATGTGGAATAACACAACATTAAAATTCACTTACACATTAATTTAATAAATGTGCTCATATTTACTACAAACTACCTTGAAGAAGGGGTACCATCTATGTCTGTTTTCAATTGTAGGGTGGGTATCAAGTGAAGGAGGCCTAATCATCTCCCCTTGAAGCTCACCAATGGCAAACAAGACATCCCTGACATAACGGCTTATTGTTTCTATGGATCATTGGTTTTTGTTTGATCACCCTAAATCTTTGGTTACACCCAACCACATGGAGAAACATTAAGACTTGCTCTCTACAATAGAATTGATGTTATCACTAAGCAAGCTCCTTTCTCTCAGTCTGTCACACAAGAGGAAAAGGGGGCCTTCTCATTCACAACATATCTATGGATTCCAGATTAGTACAGTCATATATTTTGTTAAAGTTATTATGTTGTTTTTGGTCTCTCTCAAACATTGGCCCATAACTGATTGAGGGTCTAGACATTTGAGACCTTCTAATTCTAACAAGCATGTAAGCATATACAACAACTACTAGAGCAGAAGCTTTAGCAAGAAGAAAATGATGTTGAGTTTGCATATCCATCGAAACAATTAGACAAAAGAGTAAATTAGGCAATATTAAAAATTAATGACATGGTGTACATTATAGTTTATGCACACTACTAAAAAATAGCTAAAGACTTGGAACTAGAGACACATCAAGGAAAAAAGAACAAGGCATGATATCAAAGCAGTAGCATGAATTTATATTTACCTAGCATCATAACAGCATATAAAACCCCATATAGTAGTTAAAAAACTCATGACTGGAATCTAAACACACAACAAAGAAAAAAAATAAAAGAACAAGTTATGATAACAGAGTAGTACTACCATGAGTTCAGATTTATCAGACATCACAACAATATATACAACACAATAGTTCACTGGAAGTGAAACTGACAGCAATATTATATTGCATTACAAGTAGGAAATTGATTCATAGGCTTGTAGGCAAGATTAAAGAAATTTATAGCAACTATAATACATAACTACATGATAGATCGAGCACCAAGCATCTTGAATACAAAAGATTGGGTGAAAAAATAAACAGTGATATTGGGAAAAACCACATCTAGAACTGACCAAAGTAAAATTATACAGGGAGTTTTACATCTACGAGAGAACCCCAACTGGAATACTAAAATAGACTGAATCCACCATACACATGCTTATTTTCAATAGATTGAACCACTAATCTATCATTTCATCACCCAACATCTAGATCTAGGAAAAGAAAACAAGTTACAAACAAGAGAAAATAGAAAATCATCAGAATGGTCAAGGTGAAACCCATTGATACCACCTGAAGCAAGAAAAACACCAGGAGGAGAGATGAGAGAAGGAGGAGGACTGGTTTTAGGCTTCCATCCTTCTGGCGCAAGAGAAAGAGGAAGTGTGAGGGGTGGAGGTGGATAGGGAGGAGGTAACCCTAATAAAAGACCCCGTTCCCGTGCGAAGGGTGGTGAGCCCATACGGTGCAGCCCACATGGGTAAAATTTTCGCTCCTACTAGCCAGACTAGGGATAAGCGAAAACAAATTTCATTTCCACGTAGACAGGCACATGTACCCAGTTTGCATTGCTGGAGCCTAGATTGCTTTCCTAATCTGACAACCAAACATTAGGTTTTTACATGTATAGAGTCATGCTAACGTATGATGTAGCGTACCAAACACATAACATCTAGTAGAATTAGAGATGGCCGGGGCTTCATGCTTGTTGATCTCTTCGGTGAAAAAGCTCCCGGGATTCCTTTGCCAACGTAGTACATAGGGATGTCAATGAGTAAAATACCCATAAGTATGCCTACCCATACCCATACCCGACATAGCAAACATATATCCGTATCTGTACCCGTACCCACCCATAGGTATCAATTCATTCCCATACCCATACCCGCGCGGGTATTTGGTACTCGGTGGGTACCTGTACCCACGGTTGTGCCCGAAAGCAGAGTAACATCGAAGGTCAAAACCGGGGGACGACGAGGTAGGAGCGGAGGGCAGGGTGGGGCAAGGCGACGTGACATTGGAGGGCGACGATGCAGGGTGGCGCCATGCCACAACGAAGAGCGACGGGACAGGCCGGCACGGCACTGGAGGGCTACACGGCAGGGCAACGCGGCGTCGCAACGAAGAGCTGTGGGGTGGGGCGACACGGTGCCAAAACGAAGAGCTGTGGGGCAGGGCGGCGTAGCAACAAAGAGCAGCGGGGCGGGGCGAGGCAGGGTAGGGCGGGCCATCACCGGAGGGTGGCGGGGCGGGGCGGCGCATCACCGGAGAGCACCGAACGGGGCAGCGCGGCACTGAAGAACGACGGGATGGCCAGATGGGGGTGATGGCGTTGAGATGAGAAAGATAAGGGCGGTAGCGTGAATCAGGCAGGGGCGGCGGCGTGAATCAGGCAAGGGGCAGCGGCGTGATGGGGGAGGGTGGGACCGTGGGAGAAACTTAGGGTTTACATTGTTACGGTCTTATGGGCTTTTTATCTCGCGGGCTATTTATAAATTTAGCCCATTATGTTATATATATATGGTATGCGGGTAAACGGGTTGGGTAGTGCTTTCCCGTACTTATACCCGCTTACCCAATAGATATAACTTTTTTCCCATTTGTATATCCGTGGGTATTAATTTGTTCCCATATCCGTCTTCTAATAGGGTAATTACCCACGGGTAAACGGGTATCGGATACCCATTGCCATCTCTAGTAGTACATATGGATCCAAGCAACTTTTGTTTTTTTTTCTTTTGGGAGGAAGAAATTCTAGCAACACCCCACAAAAGAAAAACATGGGAATTCTCGTGACGTTAAATGTGGAATTTTGTATTTTTTTAATTTACAAAAAAATTTCTTTTTGAAAATATAAAAATATATTATAATCATTTTTGGGGTGGGCATTTGTAAAAACCACTAGGTTTTTAGAAGCCCTCTAAAAATGGTTTTTGTAACGTGTAGCATAGAATTCATTTGCTCCTGTAAAAATTTACATGAAAGCCTTCCTTGACAGAAAAGTTATCCGTGAAAGTTTTTTCGTAAGCGAACAAACCTGCGGTGT
>KE372661.1:359622-399255 GCA_000418225.1 Zizania latifolia
TGTTCTTCGTATTCTTGTGTTTGTTTCGTGTTAGTAGAGATCTTTGTTAGAGGTTCTGATTAGAATACCTGTTGCTATTCTTGAAGAGTGCTTTTGAGGAGGTTTTGAGATATCAGCTTGCCTGGTGTGATCTTTATTGCACAATCTTGTGCTTAGCTTTCTTAAGTCACTTGCAAAGCTGATATTCTCGTTGTAAGAAGTTTTTGGGGGTATTTGTATTTTCCACTGCGTTTTTAATTTGCGCCCATTCACCCCCCCTCTGGTCGCCTTTTCGGTCATACAACCATATGTTCTCCTTTCTTGCTTGTACAGCCTATATAGAGATAGAAAATGCCGAGGCCTCGGTACTAGGGTTAGAAATAAAACATTTAGTAATCCAGTACTGAGACACACGATGAAAGCCAGTAGGCACAACACAAGCATTTTTGTCTAAAAATTTAGATTTAACATTACTCATATCCCTTATAACAAAGGAAAAATTTCTCACGTGCCATTATTATTTCAAAGAATGTGCAAAACGCCACTGTCAGTGACTGTGGCGGTCCCCATCTGTCAGCGACACACCGATGGCATATTGCAAAACTATGAAAATAACGGTGACACGGAAAAAATTAACCCTATAACAAAAGAGTATGGCTTGCCAATATTAGACTTAGCTCTAAACCTTTCTTTCCTTTGTTGTTTAGCTAGTCTAAAACAAAATTCTAGCTTATGTCCATCTCTACCACAGTAAGTGCAAGTGTATTTAGTTTTATATTTAACTTGAGAAGCTGAAGCTATATTTGCATTCATTCTTTAAGTAGATGATATAATTCCAGCAGATCTAAATACCATATTTTTAGGCTCATCACATGTTTCAATTTTTCCACTACCAAGAGATTTAACTACAATAGGAGCATGTGTCTTAGAGTTAGTATAAGGATCAAAGCCTAACCCAATTTTTTGTTTCACGGAACTAGTCTTTTGTTCCAAAATTTGATTCAAACTTTTAGTTTCTATCATTCCTTGCAAATATTCAATATGTTTAAAAAGAATGGGGCAATTATCACAAGAAGTTGGTTTATCAACTAAACATACATGATTCTTATTTTTCTCCTTTTCAGCTTTAAGTTGCTCTAAAGTGGAAGCATGCACATCTCTTAGAGAAATAAATTCATCATAAACTAAGTCACATGATTTGTAAGAATCATCAACATGAATCAATGTTTTAAGTCTAGCAATTTCAGCATTTAAAGACTCAATTAGTATATCATGTTTCTTAATTGTTTTATTTCTTTTCTCTAATAAAGTACCAAGTTTTTTAGCAGCACACGCTTAATCATCATAAGAAGGTTCTATCTCATTGTTGTTGTCGCTCTCAAGGTCACTGTTGTCGACGGAGCCTTTGCAACTTGCCATTAGACACAACCCAATCAAATTACGCTCCCCTTTTTGAGTTGCATTGTCATCGCTGTCTGTATCTACATCACTCAAATTAACCTACTCAAGAGTGGAAAGAACACGATACACTACCTTGCGGTTCAGATAGCCCTTCTTCTTATTGCTCTTAGATGTGTGCTTCTTTTTATCACATTCAATCTCCTCTTCATTCTCATCATCGTCCCTTGCAATACTTGCTAGAAACTTTGGGCACTTGGGACAAATATGATTAAGTGAGCCACACTCATAACATCTTTGAGGACTAGAATTTCCTTTTCTTTTTGATCTTATATTCTGCAAAGCTTTAGTAAAGCGAGTAGAGAGAAGTGCCAAATCATCTTCTGGAAGTTGTTCTAGCTGTTCATCAGTTAGTGAAGACAAAGAAGACAAAGCATAGCTAGATGAAGAAATATCATTGTGCATGTTTGGTTGAGAGACCAAAGCTATTGATTTGTTTCCATGTTTTCTAACAAGAACATCTAATTCATGAGTTTTTAGTTTAGAATAAAGCACATCTAATGTAAGTGTACTCATAACAATTGATTCTTAAATAGAAGTAACTTAATTTCATCTCCCACACAGACATATCTAAAGCACCAAGTAACTGTCTAGCATTAGAAGCATCAGTGTACGTAACTCCAACAACACATAAATTACTAAGAATCTTATTAAATCGTGCAAATAAGTCATCAATAGATTCACCAGGTTTCATCTCAAAGTGCATGTACTCTTTCTTATATATATCTTGGCGACCTCTTTTACCATTTTTGTACCTTCATGATAATCACATAATGCTTTTCATACCTCATATACAGATTTGTGATGAAACACACGATTAAAATCGCTCCTTCCAAGACCTTGGATAATCAAATTCCTTGCCTTGCTGTTGTACGTTCTCCACATTGCTCAATTTGTTTCATTGATTTGATTAGGAACTTTAAATGGTTCAGTCACCTTATTCCAAATTAGAGAGTCCTGTGCTTATATATATGCTTCCATCTTCGTCTTCTAATGCTGAAAATCAATACCATCAAAAACACAAGGTTTTGTAAAATACCTATCCATTGATATTTTTCTAAATACTAGTTAGAATAAATTAGAAAAAGAACCTGCTCTGATACCACTTATAGGATCGACTCATACTAAGATAGGCAATCAGAGGTGGGATGAATGATTGCGGAAGATTAAAAAACTAAACGCTTACCTCTGATTACAAAACCTAGAATTAATCATGTTTTCAGTTCTGGACGAACTCTGTTTCGTCAATAAACGTATTATAGATTACAATCTGTAACTCCGATCGACCTAAAACTTTGTCAACATAAATTACATAAAATTTGTGAACTAACCCAACTGAAATCACATCGATCGGATTTATGGATCAAAAGATATTAACAAAACAAAACCGCTGAACAGAATAGTGACGGGAATTGATTAAGCACTAATTAAACAATTAACGAAAAACTGTATGAAATTTATAGACTAACTTTTCAGATCAGCACTACGGTGTCTTAGATAGATTTTAACCAAATCAAATCAAACATAAACCTAGAACCAATGATTTAATCTAAAACCAAAAGCAAGACATGCAAATACCACTTAAACTAAAATGAACGAGATTACCATACTTAATCATACGAAGATTTCACTCTATTTCCAAGATCAAGTGTACTGGACGCCTCTCAAAATTTTCCACATAAATTCTCCAAGAAGACACCAAAAACCTAGATTCAACTCTTAATTCCTAATCTCGTGGCTAATCTAATCTGCTAATAATTGTCCAGAAAAAACGAAACAGGAAGACTATTTATAGACTAAACTGACTCTGGGCCCAATTTAATCCGGCCCGGCTCAACCTGGACCTAACCATCCAGCAGCCCATTGCCAAGCCTGTAGCGCACGCATGCAGCAGCACACTTTCTGCAACCAGCATGCACCAACAAAAAAACACTGCATGCATGCAGTCTTTCCATGTGACGCATGGACCTCTCCAAGCAAACTGGCTGAATGCTACAGCCATGCATGCATATATATTTTGCTATACACACATGCATAACGCACACATCTTCATCATTGTTTAGCCCGAACATCTCGCGTGACATCCTTGACCATTAGGACCCCAGTTCCTCTGTGAACTTAGTCTTGAAACCTCAGTTTCTCCTGAACTTTAGTTTTAGTCCATCACTGATTATGTTCCGCATCAAACAACACCTACACATAAACAACCATGCAAAACCGCGTACAAGCACAAGTCCACGACTTGACTCAAGATTAGTCAATGCAATAATACTCATGAAAAACATCTAATACATGTCATTATGCTAATCACTTTGCAAGACAATTTCAATATAAACTAATTTTTCATCACATGATTTCACACCTATGGCGCAAGTAGTGGTGACAGCTTAGTTAGCATGTGGAAGACCACATAGGATCCCTATCAAAGCCTTGATACGCAACGCCTAAGAACCGAAGCCCATTACAATCTAGATATGGAGGTAGTTTTCAAAGAAGAATTCTGCGACTGCATGAAAGTAGTACCTAATAAGTTTAACATTATTTGTACTCATCATTTAGATGGTTTCACAATACCCAACTCGGGTACCCATGACTGATAATGAAGAGGTGACAATTAGATCTGGGCCACAACTAACAACAGACAATATGAGTTTGGGCAAGTGTAGAAGGACGGATTGAAGCAGAAACAAGCAGCTAGAAGACACCTATGTCATAACGGAGAGCAGTACAAAAGTGGATCCTATAGCTCGTTAACATAGCAAGTAGTTCTGCAACTATCGGTGTATTGCCGATTAGTCCACTTATGGGGTACCCAAGGTGGTGAATAGATTGGTAGGGAAGCGTTGTACTCTAAAGAAAAAGAATCAAGATTTATACAGGTTTAGGCCCCCCTTAGGATAATAGCCCTACATCCTGCATTTTGGTAGATTGACGATTATCTATGCAATACAATACGATGAAAGCCTATATCCTGAAAGCGTAAAAGCATAGAAGCATGCCTTTGAGGTGCCTCACCCCCTTTTATAATCAAGAGGTGAGCCCAACAATCCTAGGATTCTATCCTGAGTCGGTTCCC
The DNA here is from genome assembly GCA_000418225.1 of Zizania latifolia. Classification (NCBI taxonomy): domain Eukaryota; kingdom Viridiplantae; phylum Streptophyta; class Magnoliopsida; order Poales; family Poaceae; genus Zizania; species Zizania latifolia. The sequence goes on from KE372661.1 coordinate 364,136, forward strand.
AAATATTCGAGATTGCATACTGATCTCAGGCATATTTCCCAATTACAAGGATCCTGGTATAAGTATATCTCCTTATACCAGATTATGGTATTTAGTTTTGAGACATGACACTGATATGCCTTATCGGAATCAAACCCATCTTCATGAGCTATACCAGACTCCAAAGCTGGGCTTGACCTACTCTTGGTCTGGACAAATAAGCCCATCGTGGGGTACCCAAGGGTCATATCCCTGATCACAACGCATGTTGATATCTAATCAGACAAAACATAGACAAGACAACTGTAGGGGAACGCGGAGGCTACGACGTCCTCGAGAAGTTGGTGGACGTCCTCGAGAAGCCTTCGCCCAAGGTCTGGAACTCCCGAGGACTTCTTCTGAGGACTTCTACTCCTTCAAGCCGATGACGCCGCCTATACGATTAGTGGTGTTGATGTCGATGTGAAGCAATAAAGTAACGCCTCTACTGGTATCCACACATCCAGGGATCAAATGCCGGCTGGCGGTGTACTAGCACCTGAGTGGTCGACGAGATGGTCGGGCTCTCGATAGGTGGTGGATAGGGTTTACTCTCGGTGGTTAACAATCTAGCACGAGAAATGCATCAACATGCAAATAAAAAAAGGACATAGCTTCCCTGCGCCCTGCACCTCCATATATATAGACATCCTAGCTTGGGCCCTCTCGGGCCAAACTAGGACGCTACTCGGATCTCCATTCAATCTGTTTGGATCTCTATCAAAACCCGTTTGGATCTCTATCCAAAGTAAGTTCAATTTGAATTCTATTCGAATCTTGTGTTCCAATCCCGTTAAGTGTGCAACCGTGTAGGTTCACGTATAGCTTGGTTAATATATGGAAACTCCTTTCCATACTCCGATAACAGTGGCCTCTAGCAAAGCATGTTAACCTAAGTATACGTAAAGATCGTATTGGCTAAACCTTGTAATGTATCTCATGTACATGTCCCTTTGCCTCACGGTATTGATCGAGCACAAGGTGAGATTTGTGCCATCCTATCAATAGCTCGATCCCTCTCTCGATCTCCGTATTGGTTTATAACTTGTGATTAACTTCTTAATCACGTTGGCATAGCCATGCAGTTCCATAATCCATTACATCGAGTGGCCTAGACTTATCTCTCTATTAAGGAGGGGCAAATCCCATCTTGATCACTCATATCCCGCTACATGTTTCATGATAGACCTGATGACTACTTTTATAACTATCCAGTTATGAAGTAGCGTTTGATAGTCCCAAAATAAGCCACTATACATGTTGGAAACTATGGAGATGTCAGGTCTAAGGACTTTACATAAACACTACCGAGACCTACTGATGACACATTAAATCTCAACAGTGTCTCGTAGTGGGTCTATCCAACATATGCTCTCTAACATACGTCCATGTTATTGAGTTAGTATCTCCATACCCATGATCCATGAGACATGATCATCGATCAATTCATATGCTGATCTTAGTCATATCTGCTCTATATATGACTTAAACTGATTAGGAATTATTTAGAAATAGTCACATTACGAGTCTCATGAACAAGTCACGTACTCATTGATCCATAATGACAATCTATTTCAAGGAACATAACAGTGTTTCATAAAAATAGTATATCTCGTACAACATCTCCATGTTGACTCTAGGGCATAATGCTAAAAACAACAACAGATTGGCGCTTGATACTTGATGATTTGAAGAACATTCTATGGAATGATTTGCAATGCACAATTAGATAGGTTGTCGCGAAAGACAATGCATTAAAAACTATGAAAAATAGTTTTTAGAACTAGAAGTAGGAGCTAAATAGGACTACATCATGAAGGACAACTAAGGTTGTCGTGAAAGACAACGCATTGAAAACTATGGAAAATAGTTTTTGGAACTGGAAGTAGGAGTTGAATAGGACTACATCATGTAGGACAAGTCTCCTTTTCAAAGACATGTGAAGATTACAAAGGCCCAATGGGAATAGTTTGTGAATCAAAAGGCCCAACCAGAAGCCAAATCCTAGAGTGAACTGTTCTCTCGGCTAGCAAACAAGAACATATACCCACATAACCTAGGATAGAGCGGTTACGCTATACATATCCCAAAATAGAGGAAACTTCAATGATAATGTTATCGGGTTTAATTATCTCAAGATGGTGATCAAGGAGTCCATGAGATTGCACTACCCATTTCTGTTCCTAATCCCTTGCAAATGTTGTGAGACATGTAAGGTTATAGGATATGACATGGCCAAGGACATGACCATTTTTTTAAACGTATGGGCAATATGTAGGGACCATAAGTACTAGGTGGATGTCGACAAGTTTAAGTCGGAGATGATTGAAGACATGAGTATAGACTTGACGGGGAACAACTTTGAGTTCCTTCTATTTGGATCCGGTCGCAGAATGTGTCCTGCTATATCCCTTGGTCAAGCTAACATCGAGTTGCCCTTTTCTAGTCTACTCTACCATTTTGACTAGAAATTGCCTAATAAAATGGAGCCTATAAGGATGTCCATATGCTAGCTAGAGGCACTTGTAATAGTTTGACCTAAATGCACTAGCATGCATTTTCACTCTGTTGCTCGTATTGCTCCAAGCATTGCATAAGTGCCAACATATGTATATCTGAGACACTTCCTTATATCATTTATCTATGTACCTATACGTTTTACTACATGAAAGATAGTATTTTTATTGGAGCTATTGGGGTAAAATACTTTCACTGTATAAATAAAAACTATCTCAACTTAAAGCATCTCAAAGGACATTCGAAGGTCCTCTGAGTGGCCTAACCTCCGAAGGATCTTCAGGCTTCAATCTATGGGTAGGGCCCTCGAAGCCATCTCTAAGCTTTGAAGTACAGCCCCGTCCCAAGGCTTCGAGGATCCTTAACCACCTCGAAGGAAGGATTGAAACTAGGGGCTCCCATCCCCTCTGACAAGACATGCATTCAATGTAAAAAGCCTCGGAGGCCAGGAATAAGGACTTTGTTGTATGTGTAATGAGTACTTCTTGTATTCATATGGTTTATTACCATACCACCTCTATGTAACTTTGTGTACAGTACTATTGTATGTCAGTTGTAAGTAGAGGGTAAATTAGTATTACTCTATTTACTTCTGCCTATAAATACTGACCCCTTTGCAAGTGGTAGAGGATCGTATACTTAATATTCATACTCAGATAACAAATCACTGGACGTAAGGTTATTATCCAATTAAAAGGCCTAAAAAAGAACATATATACATCGCATTGTCGGTGAATCACCGAGCAATCCACCCAAGGGGGTACCTGGGGTGGTGATTAGATGTGTGTAAGGGAAGTGTAGTGCCTTCGAACCTGATGGTCGACCCTAGAACACAAGAGCTAAGGTTTATACTGGTTTAGGCCTCCCGGAGGATAATAGCCCTACGTCCAGTGCTTTGGTGTATAATATGGCGGTGGATCTTACAATGTGACATAATTAAGCTATGGAGACTTAAGGCATCGAAAGTAAGAAAAAATATGGTGGAGCTAGATGGCTAGATTATGTTCGATGATGAGGTTAGATGCCTCTAGGGGTGCCTCGTCTCCTTTATATACTCAGGAGACAAGCCCAATAACCCAGGACTCTATCTCGAGTCGATCTAGGTTTACCTACCAAACTCAGGTGCTAAATCCCTAATTACAAGGATTCTGGTACAAATAAATCTCTTGATACCATATTTTGAGTTCAACTACCCGACAAGGACTCAACTTTCCTTATCAGAGCCAGACCTCTATTCATGGGCCATACGGGACGGTCAATACTGGTCTTGGCCTACCCTTGGTCCGGTCTGATAAGCCTAACTATGGGGTACCCGAGGGTCACATCCCCGACAGTAGCCCCCAAGCTTTTCTTAGCTTGATTGAAGAAATCTTCGGTAAAACAAGCTGGGAGGAGCTTTTCTTTAATCTGAAGCTTGGACGCTTTTTGCTAAACTTTGATGATCTTGAAAAAAGTTTTGATCTCCTTCTTTCGTGTGAGGTACACCGTGTAGGTGCACCCACATGGTGTAGCCTCCAAGCCTCGAGTTAAATGGAACATTTAGCTCGAGGGTCAAAAAGGATAACCTGCAAGAAAACAACTCCTTAGAATTTTACTTGATGAGCTTATCTTTCTATTGTTATTGAGACCTTGCTAGGAAAAGGCTACGACTGCGATCTCAAATTTGTGATGAACTCGAAAGGAGTCGGTCTTGAATCTTCAAATATGTCAACATTTGACTGCTCAGGTCCTCAGCCACCTAGATGCTCAAGAGGATGGGGTTCACTGGGTCCGTGAATCCTCAAGAATAGCCGCTCCCGGGCGCTCACGCCTTTGGTCGGGCGAGCCCCCGAATGCGAGAGTCCTCGAGCACACACGAGCCCCCGAGTGTGATGATATTCGAGCACACGTGAGCCCCCGAGCATGAGGATCTTCTAGCACACGCGAGCCCCCAGATATGGGGCCCACCAGCACAGGAGATCTCATTCGCTGTGGCCTTTGCCCAGCGTACCCAAAAGGCTGCTTCATAATTCCTTCTCTCATCCGTAGTTAATGCGTGGCAGACGAAAATGCTCTAAAGATGTCCTGCCCCTAACAAAGCCACATGCGGCATGCAGAGTTCTAGCATAGATAAGGCAGTGAGAACCGCCTTGCCTTCTCCACCATAAAGGCACGGTAACCAAAGCGGCGCTCACTGTAGCCGCGGGGGCAAGCACTTGAGGGAACGCTTCTATTTAAACTAGCATCCCTTTCCCTCTGTCTTTGCAACAAGACGCCACCTCAGCTTTGTTTCTTCTGCTTCTCTTTTCATCAAAACTCCCTCTTCTTAACACCCACAAAGGGGGAGTTTGTTTGATGTCGCTTGCTGGTCCATGAATCCACGGTGTGCTGGCTTGGCGATGAATCTGGCTGCTCCGGTGGTGGAAGGTTCAGGATTTTAGGTTTATTTTAGTATGTTTATCCTTCGTGCGGATTTGTTTTGCCTCCACTGTGTGGTGTGTGACTCCTGGTTCGGTGTGTTGCAGGATGGCGTACCCTTCTCGAGGCCTTCTCTCGGCATAGTTCTTTCTATTAACGTGCTTTAATCCAGCACTCTCATGCTGCCTATCTCGATATCTGGATGCCAAGGTAGAGGCTCGATCTTGCGAGAGGAGCTGAAGACATTCGCTGGCGCAGGCACCCTGGGGTGGTTTTTGACCCCGTCGTCGAGGCCGAGGCACTTCTGCTCTCCCTTTGTGCTGATCTCTCAGTGTCGATGATTATCTCCTCTGGTCGAGACGAGGATTGCATGGAGTTGCTGCTACCATAGTAGCAGCCCTCGGGATCCCTAGTGCTCATGGCAGTCATTATAGGTTGATGCTGCACCGCCCAGATTTGCTGTGAGAACCTCGGTGCTCGCTACTGCCACATTTGCTTTGCAGAATGCTGTCTCTGGCCGTCTAGGTGCCTTTTTCTTCTTTGATCGAAGGAGGGTGCATCCCCTTCTTTGAAGTAGTGTCGTTGTTGCTGTGTCCTCTTCTTTGAAGTAGTGTAATTCCTATAAAAGATTAGTCTTGAGGAATAAAAATGCTCTGAATTGTTTTACGGAACTTTTTACCGTGCACCATGCGTGTATCATCCACATGGTGAAACTGATGAAAAATGCAAGACTACGGGTGTACGGCTAAGTAGCCGACCCTCTCCCAGGTTCAGTTGTATGTATGACGACCATATGTCACCCAACTCGGAGGGGAATGTAGTTTGCATGGGTCAACGAGTTCTTCGAAGATGCGCGATTGTGGGTGTACGACTAAAGAGTCGACCCTCTCCCTGGTTCGGTTGCATGCACGGCAGCCATCGGACACCCAACACGGAGGGGGATGTAGCCGGCATGGGTTGACGAGTTCTTCAAAGATGCACGATTATGGGTGTATGATTAAAGAATTGACCCTCTCCTCGATCCGGTTGCATGCATGGTGGCCATCTGGCACCCAACGTGTAGGGGATGTAACCGGCATAGGTCAGCGAAAAATGCTCAACTGTGGGTGTATAGCCTAAGGGCTGACCCCTTCCTGACCTAGTTGCATGTCTGGGAGGAAGTAGTCGGTGAGGTCAGCGAGAATAGTGCTCGACCGTGAGTGTACAGCCATAAGGCTGACCCCTTCCCGACCCAGTTGCATGTCTAGGGGGAAGTAATCGATAGGGTTGATGAAGAAACGGCACCACGGGATCGATAAGTGCTTGAACACGTATCATCAATCAAAAAGTTATTTAACAAAGTATTGTTAGGCATAAAACCGACGAAGGTGCTCGATGTTCCAGGAGTTTGGTATTGCTTGCCCATCTTCTCGCATTAACCTATATGCCCCTAGTCTTGTTACTTCGGTGATGATAAAAGGTCCTTCCCAAGGGGCAGAGAGTTTGTGCATCCTGACGGTTGATTGTACTCGGTGAAGTACCAGGTCACCTACCTTGAAGCTTCTGTTTTGTACATTGCGGTCATGATATCACCGAAGGGTTTGTTGATACTGATTCGACTGCGCTGTGGCTACTATCCGGGCCTCTTTGATGGAGTCGATATCTTCGGCCCTTGTCTGCTCCACAGTTCCTTCGTCATAATATTGAACTCAGGGGGAGTTGTGCAACATATCGCTTGGGAGGATTGTCTCGGAACCATATATGAGGAAGAAAGGTGTCTATCCTGTGCCCCTGTTTGGCTACATGCGGAGCCCCTAGAGTACTGCGGGGAGTTCTTGAAGCCACCTCCCGACGTACTTCTACAAGGGCTCAAAGATTCGGGCCTTTAAACCTTGGAGGATCATCCCATTGGCACGCTCGCACTGTCCGTTGGCTCGAGGGTGAGCGACCGACGCATACTTGACCTCAATTAATCTTTCTTCACAAAAATCACAAAAATTGTTTGCTATGAACTGAGTCCTGAGATCGGTTATAATTTGGTTTGTGACGCCAAATCGATAAGTGATTCCTTCAATGAATTGTGCTGTTTTTTTGGCCATACAGTTCTTCAGAGGCATGACTTCAATCCACTTGGTGAACTTATCGATGGCTACTAGGAACTAGTTGATACCTTGAGGGGTCTTTTGAAAAGGGCCGACCATATTGAGCTCCCAGCAGGCGAAGGATCAAGTTGGGGGGATTGTTTAAAGGGCTTGGGCTAGATGGTGATTTTGTTTGGCGAAGAACTGGCAGCCGGTACACTTTTTAACTAGCTCTTTGGCGTCGCTGTTGGCTATTGCCCAATAGAAGCCTGATCAGAATGCCTTTCCGACCTACGTCCTTGCCCCAGCATGGTTGCTGCATGCTCCTGCGTGAACTTCATTAAGGATTTGGAGGCCTTCACTTGGCAGGATGCACTTTTGGAGTATTCTTGTTGAGGCCGTGTGCTTGTATAGTTTGTCCCCAATGACTACGTATTGCTTGCTTTGCCACATCAGTTGCTCAGCTAGGGTCTTGTCTTCTGGAATTGTGCCTTTTAAAATGTGGTCGATGAAGGGCTGTCACCCATCATTGGTGTTCTCGAGCATGGTGATGATTGCTGATGGGCTAGCGACCTGGTGCTCATCGTCCTTAATTGATGGTTTTGTGAGCTCCTAGATGAATATGCCCTTGGGGATCATTGCTCGAGAAGAACTGAGGTGAGCCAGGTCGTCAGCCATCGAATTGTCATCGCGAGGATATGGTGAAACTCCAGGCTAAAGAATTTGCCTTCAAGTTTTCGAACCTCAGCGCAGTAAGCGTCCATGTTGTCACTGGTGTAGGACCAGTCTTTGTTGACCTAGCTGATAGCCATCTTGGAGTTTCCATAAACCATGAGCCATTTCACTCTGAGGGATAATGATATCCGGAGGCCGTGTAACATGGCTTCGTATTCTGCCACGTTGTTGCAAGCCTTAAACGGCAGTTGTAGTACGTAACGTAGCTCTTTTCCTTTTGGGGATATAAGGAGGATTCATACACCAGCGCTGTCTATGTTTAGAGAGCCATCGAAGTACACTGTCCAATATTTCTTTTCTTCTCGACTTGGGTGTAGTTGTATCTTGGTTCACTCGGTAACAAAGTCGGCCAGAGCTTGTGACTTTATGGCGGTGCGGGATTAGAAATCCATCATGTATTCCCCCTTCTCAATGGCCCACTTTACGATTCGCCTTATTGCATCTCGATTGTGGAGTATGTCACACAGAGGATACTCTATTATGACCATGATCCTGTGGGCTTAGAAATAATGTTTTAACTTTCGAGCAGTGGGCAGGACGGTGTAAAGGAGCTTCTGCACTTGTGGATACTTTGCTTTTGATAGGCCAAGGACCTCTGATATGAATTATACTGATCTTTAGACTAGAAAGACATGTCCCTCCTCGGGCCACTCAACTACCACGATCGTGCTGACGACGTTAGTTGTGGTGGTGATCTAGAGGAGGAGAACCTGCTCTAGATTTAGAGCCATGAGGATTGGTGGTGAGGTTAAAAATTTCTTTAGCGCTAAAAATGCCTTATCGGCCTCTGCTGTCCATGAAAAGTCTTCCTCCTTCTTCAGTAATTTGAAGAAAGGAGCTCCCCTTTTCCCCAGCCAGGAGATGAATTTTCCGAGGGCTGTCATGCAGCCTGTGAGCGTTAGGACCTTCTTGGTGTTGTTGGGTTTTTTTATTTTCATTATTGCTGCTATTTTGTCTGGGTTAGCCTCAATGCCCTAGTTGCTGATGATGAACCCGAGCAGCTGACCCGATGGCACCTTGAAAACACACTTTTTGGGGTTAAGCTTCCACCAGAACTTCCACAGGTTTGCAAATGTCTCAGTGATGTCGCTGATGAGATTATCTTCTTCTCTTGACTTTATGACCACGTTGTCAACGTACGTCTCGACGTTGCATCCGATCTGGTCTAAGAGAGACCGCTGGATGGCCCGTTGATACGTTGCCCTTGCATTTTTGAGCCTGAATGACATGGTGGTATAACAGTATGGTCCAAAAGGCGTGACAAAGGATGTCTTCTCCTGGTCTTCTTCTTTGAGGCTGATCTAGTGATAGCTAGAGTAACAGTCGAGGAAGCACGCGAGGGAGCTCCCACCGTTGAGTCAATGACTTGATCGATCCGAGGTAACCCAAAAGGGTTCTTCGGGTAGTGTTTGTTCAAGTCAGTGTAGTCCACGCATATTCGCCACTGCCCTATCTTTTTTCTTACCAAGACTAGGTTGGTGAGCCATTCTGGGTGGTAAACTTGGCAGATGAGTCCTGCCGCTAGGAGGCGAGTTATCTCGGCCTTGATCTCCTACTTCCTGTCTTGTGCGAACCTCCTTAGGTTCTATTTTATCAGTTTAGCGGTTGGGTATACGTGGAGTTTGTGCTCGATCAGCTCCTGAGGAACCCCAGGCATGTCGGAGGGCTTTCAAGCGAATATATCAATATTAGAGTGCAGGAAGCTGACAAGCGTGATTTCCTATTTGGGGTCAAGTCCTGCCCCGATGGTTGCTGTCTTTGATGGGTCATCTTCAGAAAGGATGATCTTCTTGGTGCTCGAGGTTGCGGCGGAGGTGCCCGAAGGGGTTAGTGCCTTAGCTGGTACTTCTGAGGCCTCTGGAGGATGCGCCTGGACTTGCCGGAGGGTTTCTTCCATACGAGCAGATAGGTCGGTAGCTTCAGCTAGGGCGAGACTATCTTTTTCGCATGCGCAGGAAGTACCGACGTTCCCCCATATGGTGATAACTCCCCCAGGGCCTGTCATCTTGAGCACCAAGTACGGGTAGTGTCCAACAGCCATAAACTTGGCTATGGATGGTCTTCCAAGGATGGCATGGAACATAATGTCATAATTTGTGACCCAAAAGGTTACATGCTTAGTCCTGTAGTTATCTCGAGACCTAAATGTGACTGGCAAGGTTATTGAGCCGAGGGGTACCGAGCCTTATCCGGGTATGATGCCATAAAATGGGAAGTTGTCCTCCTTCTGAAGAGTGTCAACTAAAATGCCAAGGTCGATGAGGGATTAGCGAAAAAGGATGTCTAATTCGCTTCCACCATCGATCAGGACTCGCTTCATGCAAAGTTTGAATATCATCGGGTTGACGACCATCGGCCAGTGCCTGGTTTTTAGGACATTGGTCCATTGATCATCTCGGGAGAGAGTGATTGGGATCTCCGACCATCGAAGCTATTGAACTTCCTTGAACCCGTCGGCGTTGATTCATCGGTCCAGGACCTTCTGTTGCCATATGGTCTTGGCTAATGTGGGGCCCCTAAAGACGATGTTCACTGTCTTGTGGGGCTCCTAGAAATCATTGTTGTCCTGAGCTTGACTGTCTTTTCTCAGGATGTCGTCACCGTCACGACGTCGTTTATCCTAGCTGGGATTATGGCAAGACTCTTTGACCAATGCATCTTGTAAGGAATAGCATTTAAGCATGGTATGCTTGCCCTTCAGGTGAAACGGGCAAGGTTTGTCAAGTTCTTCTAACATGGCGTCGTGAGCTATAAGCTACTGCCACGGTCCTCTCAATCTTCCTTTTTCGGTCCTGCCTGCCCCAGGAGGACCTCAGTCGATCATCCTCTCATGGTGTGAACGCTCTATTTTTTCCTTTCGAGCATCCTTGCAATCGGTGTAGCTTTTGGCAATAAAGATCATCCAGGCTATAGTCTTTGGCTTCTTTCTTACGAGGGCCCCATGCAGCTCAGAAGAGTGGTGCAGGGCGTCGATGAAGCAGTTGATGATGTCACGCTCGTCGATGTCCACGATTGTGGTCCTTTTTTTTTGAGAACCTCTAGATAAAGTTGCGAAGCGTCTCATTCTCCTTTTGTTGCAATCGTTGCAGGTCGTATCGAGTCCCGGGCTTCTACCACGTTCCTTGATAGTTATCGATGAAGGCCGAGCAGAGTTGCACCCAGGAGTCGATAGAGTTCCTCAGTAAGCTTGAGAGCTAGTTATTGGCGGACGAGGAGAGCATGACCGAAAGGTAATTAGCCATGACCCCTTCGTCTCCTCCTGCTACATGAACAGCTGTGCAGTAGAGTCGTAGACACTGCGAGGGATCAGTTTTACTATCATACGGTTCGATTCCCATTGGGCAGAAAGACTTTAGCCACCTGACTTGCCTTAGGCGCCTAGTGAATGTAGGGAAGCCACCGTGGTCATCTCGACTTCTACTTCTTCTGTGATTGCGGGGGTTGTGACCTTGAATCAAATCATCATGGTCGGCGCTGCTGTCGATACTACTGTGACTGTTTTCGAGGTTGTCTTGATTATCAGCCTGCCTATGCATCATGGAGCATAACCTGTTCCGTCATCCCTGATGGAAATATGCCCAAGAGAATTCTAGGGAACCGGAAGTTCTAGCCTGTGGAAGGAAGTTCCGTGTTCTGGTGTAATCGGAAGTTCTGGTTCGACCGAAAGTTTTGGACCAGCCCCAGTTTTGGGTTCTAGAGGAACCAGAAGTTTCGGTTGGACCGGAACTTCCGGGACTGCTCTAGAGGTGAATTTTGGATGAACCGAAAGTTTCGGGTTTCGGCCGAAACTTCTGGGTCGAAATAAATACAATACAGAATGTTATTTGCGGAAGTTTCAGTTGGACCGAAAGTTCTGCACAGAAATAAATTCGTACAGAAGGTTATTTTTGAAAGTTTCGGGCCTGGACCAGAACTTCTAGGCCAGACGAACAGATTAGATCTATTGAGCTTTAATACTGATTAAAGGCCCATGAGAGGGCACTATATAAGGAGAGGAGGGGCTAGGATGAAAAGACTGTTGTTGCTTTCACCCCTACCCTAACCCTAGCTGCCACATCTCCCCTAACCTCACGAGTGGTACTAGCATACCGGCATGAGGTGATCCCATCCCTGTATGTGTGGATATCGTAGAGGCATCGCTACAATTGCGGTGCTGATCATCTCGATTGGATGGAGCTAGGTGGAGTTGATCGAGGACGTGCTTCCCCAACTATTCTTCCGCTGCCCTAGCGCATCTCGTGACTAGAGGTAACGATCCATGATCCCATTACTCGCATGGTTCCTATGTTGAACCAGGTAGAAAAAGTTTTGTTTTTGCTAGCGTAGCCTACCCATTGTCCAACAATCCCGGGGGCGGCGGTAATGAGTGATCACTGCGCGGACTGTCAACGGGTGGATTTTGGCTGTGTGATGGCTGATACTGGTCCAGATCATCACCCTCCTTGTCCTTTGGGGAAGGAGTCAATGGTTGGGTCTAGGGCGGAGCCAGGGTGTTGATCTGAGTTGCTATTGCCTGAGCTAGAGCCTTCGCTCATCGTAGCTCCGGTGTCTCAGGAAGGGAGCTAAGAGCCCTCTCGATGGCCACCAGGTTGACAGCTAGAGTTTTGAAGACTTTCTTTCTATCAAACTCTAAAGTGAATTCATCTTCATGATTTTGGTGGTCCCCATTGTCTTGTTCAATCTAATTGCCTTCAGTGCATAGACGTCTCTCGCTGCTGGTCATGGATAGCGCCCCTTCGGCCATCATGACAAGATTGGCCGGGAACCATCGATCAGTTTCAAGTTTGTTGATCCGTTCGGTCTCTAACCATCGGCACCAAATTGTTTGACCTTTCTCACCGGAGAAGATGATGTAGTGCTCGGGGCCAGCTAGATCCCAAAGATGACCTGGCCGTCTATCTTGTCTGAGGGCTAGGGGAAAAGTTGAGTTTTTCTATTTGGCCAACTAGCGTGTAGCGCTCATCAAGAGGCCCGACAGGACGAGCCATCCCCCCGAGTCCCCGACAAACGTCAAGCTCCCGAATACAAAGACAGAGCTAGCAGGAACGAGAAAATCTGAAGGAGGTGCCATCGGATCCTGGTGAAAGGGACGTGACCCGTACTTGGTGCGCCAACTATCGGTGAATCACTGAGCAGTCCACCCAAGGGGTATCTAAGGTGGTGATTAGATGTGTATAAGCGAAGCACAGCGCCTTCGAACCTGATGGTCGACTCTAGAACACAAGAGCCACGGTTTATACTGGTTCAGGCCTCCCGGAGGATAATAGCCCTACGTCCAGTGCTTTGGTGTATAATATGGCGGTGGATCTTACACTGTGATGCAATTTAGCTATGGAGGCTAAAGACGTCAAAGCAAGAAAAAATATGGTGGAGCTAGATGGCTAGATGATGTTCGATGACGAGGTTAGATGCCTCTAGGGGGTGCCTCGTCTCCTTTATATACTCAGGAGAGGATCCCAACGATCTAGGACTCTATCTCGAGTCAATCTAGGTTTACCTACCAAACTCGGGTGCTAAATCCCTAATTATAAGGATTCTGGTATAAATAAATCTCTTGATACTATATCTAGAGTTCAACTACCCAATAAGGACTCAACTTTCCTTAACGGAGCCAGACCCCTGTTCATGGGCCATATCGGATGGTCAACGCTGGTCTTGGCCTGCCCTTGATCCAGTCTGATAAGCCCAACTATGGGATACCTGGGGGTCACATCTCCAACATGCATGCATAGCTATTCAAAGCTATTTCGAACCTGTGGCTAATTCTTATTACGCCAACAGTTGGCGCCATCCGCGCAGAGCAGAGTTCTAAATAGCGTCTCCCCCACATACACCCAATACATGCACTCTCTGAACATGCCTCTAAAGAAAGCAAGAGGCGCTTCGGTCACCACCTGGAGGTCCACAAGGGTCCCCAGGCTAAGATCATGCTATGGGGACCCTCCGCTTGAAGCTAACACTTCAGGCCTCACAAATCCAACCCCTCTCAAAGCACCAGTGCCTCCCATGGCTCCCGTGCTCCTTGAGGTCCATCCTCATGTAGCCAAAAATTCACCAGGACCAACCCTAGTCGCTCCGCCACCCTGCATAGTTCTTCAGATGGCAGCCCCCTGCTCATGTGACCTAGAATCCTCCCGAGGAAGGGGAGGTCTTGAAGATCCCCAAGACATGGAGCTAGCAAGCCTCTGCACCAAAGTGATGCGATGGTGCCAAAACATGGCAGATAAGGTCCACATTCTTGAAGACTCTGGAGGGCCCTAGGGGCCCACCATCATCACAATCAGTGAGCTTAAAGACCACGAACTTTTGGAGCCAAGACAGAACGCGTCCTTCGATGAGCGGTCACCCCTCCACCCTGACCTTAAGATGGTGTGCTTTCATCCAAGGTTTCGAGTCACTAAACTACCAAAGTATAGCAGGGACTCGGACCCCAACAAATTCACCCACTCCTACACCCTCACCATCGAAGCAAGCGGTGGCAATAGGGACACCATGGCCAAGTACTTCCCACTAGCACTAGAGGGCATCACACTCCACTGGTTTTGGTTACTCAGGCCAGGCTCCTTGCGTTGTTGGGAGCACCTTCGCAAAAAATTTACCAGTAACTTCCAGGGGACTTACGTGGGCCTGATGTCCATTAGAAATCTCTTCCAAGTGAAGCGGTAACTCGGAGAGACCCTTTGTCAATACTTCCTAAGATTTGCTTATACCAAATCTAAAATAAAAGGGCTATTGACGTCATTCGTGGTGGACACCGCCCGCGAAGGCATCACGCATCCTGGGCTCCATGACAAACTTTACCAGAAGCCCATTACCTCAGTGGCTAACTCATGAAATACTTCGAGGAGCATGCCTGATCCTAGGAAGGCTAACTCTGTAGGAAGGCCACCACCACTCTGATGCCAGCTCTCGAATTACGTACCGCAAGTCCATCAAAGTCGGCCTATTCAGAGCTAAGGGCCTCCGAACCCAAGAAGAACAAAAGGCACTTCCAAAATGAAGTGCTGGCCATCGGTGGTCCTCGTCCATCGAAGCTTCAATAAAGCCAAGGGCGAGGAATAGGGAGAGGAGCTAGGCCACCAAATGGTCCTTCCGCTCTGAACCAAGGATTCTTTTGTAACAACCATGGCATCAATCGAAGCCATAACACACACTCCCATAAGGCCATCCTAGCCCTACGAGGGGAATACCTCGAGAGGATGGCTGGACAAGGGGCCTCAGAACATCCTATCGAAGCTGCTCCGGCCGTCCAAGCAATGAGGCAAGTGAATCAAGCTAGACTCTCAAATGAAAGCATAATGCCTCTGCCCAAGGTGGAAGACACCCCTGAGCCCGCTAAAAGAATTGTACTCCCCATCAGTGGAGGAGGAGCCCTCAGGAGCATGTCCAAGAGGCAAAGGCGTGAATATAACCATGAAGTAGGCCACATTGGGACTTTGACCACTGCCTCCGCACTACCAGATTGGGTGCATGTACCCATCACTTTTTTTGCTGAAGATGCTATCGCCATCAAGTTTTCGCATGCTGACACCCTTGTCATGACTGCTGACATTGTGAGCACCAAAGTATGGCAGATTCTCATTGATGGAGGAAGCTTTGTGGACATTATCTTCACCAGTGCCTTCAACCAACTGTGCATCCCTTGAAGACATCTGCTCCCCGTCGCTAGGCCCTTGCAAGGATTCAATGGCCCCCCTCAAAGCTTTGGGCAGATTCAGCTCTCGGTCACCTTCGGAGAAGGCAACTATTGGGGAACACGGAGGCTACTCTAGTTGAAAATATTTTTTTCTACCACGCACACTAGGATATCTATCTAAGAGAGGGACCATAGATCGTTACCTTGGGCATGCAGTGCAGCAGAAGGAGAGTTGGAGCAGCAAGCCGATCTAACTCGAGTGTGCCGAAGAGGTCGGAAAGTCGATCAACGTCCTCGACAAGCCGATCAATATCCTCGGGAACTGTAGAGGACTTGTCCCAAGGACTTCTCCTTCAAGCCGATGATAATCCTCGAGAAGTAGCCGGTGATGATACCGATCCAATCAGTGATGCCGATGTCTATTGATGACACCGATACCAATGCCGATGTGAAGCAGAATAGTAATGCATCTACTAGCCCCAGCGTGGTCAGTGAGATGGTCGAGCTCTCGAGAGGAGGCAGCTAGGGTTTATTCTCGGTGGTTGACAACTTAGCAATAGGAACTCATCAACATGTGAATCAACAAAATAGGAATAACATGTCTACCCTGTGCCCTAAACCCTCATATATATAGACGTCCTAGATTAGGCCCTCCCGAGCCCAACCAGGACTCTACTCGGATCTCTATCAGATCTGTTTGGATCTCCATCCAAAATGTTTAGATCTCTATCCATATTGAGCCTAATTCAAATCCTATTCGAATCCAATGTTCCAATCCATTAAGTGTGTGACCCTGTAGGTTCACGTATAGCTTGATTAATGTATGGAAACCCCTTTCTAATACTCCGTTAACAGCGACCTTTAGCAAAGCATATTAACCCAAGTATACGCAAAGATCATATCGACTGAACCTTGTAATGTTTCATATGTACATGTCCCTTTCCCTCATGATATTGATCGAGCATAAGGTAAGATTTGTACCATCCTATCAATAGCCCGATCCTCTGTCAATCTCCATATTGGATTATGGTCTGTGATTAACTCCTTAATCACGTCAGCATGGCCATGCACTTCCATAATCCATTACGTTGAGGGGCCTAGAGATATCTCTCCAGGGGCAAATTACATCTTGATTACTCACATCCCACTACATGTTTCATAGCAGACCCAATGACTACTTTTATAACTACGCAGTTACGGAGTAGCGTTTGGTAGACTCAAAGTAAGCTACTATGTATGTTGAGAACCATGATGATCTCAGGTCAAAGGACTTTACATAAACACTACTAAGACCAACTGATGACACATGGAATCACAACAGTGCCTCATAGTGGGTCTATCCAACATATGTTCTCTAACATACGTCCATGTTATTAAGTTGGTATCTCCAAACTCATGACCCATGAGACATGATCATCAATCAATACACATACTGATCTTAGTCATATCTGTTTCATATATGACCTATATCTG
This sequence comes from Zizania latifolia, assembly GCA_000418225.1. NCBI lineage: Eukaryota > Viridiplantae > Streptophyta > Magnoliopsida > Poales > Poaceae > Zizania > Zizania latifolia. The sequence continues at coordinate 380,972 of KE372661.1, forward strand.
AACAGGAATCATTTAGAATCGTTACATTATGAGTCTCATGAATGAGTCACGTACTCATTGATCCGTAGTGATGATTTCTATTTAAAGGAACAAAATAACTTTATTTCATAAATATATTATGCCGCGTACAACATCTTCATGTTGCCTTTAGGGCATAATGCTAACAATCTCCCACTTGCACTAGAGTCAACTATATAGATATCTAATACCCATAGACTTAGTATGTGCCTCATGCTTGGGCTGCGGGAGTGGCTTTATCAATGGATATGCAACATTCATATCAGTTTGCATTTTTCATATCTTTACATCTCTCCTATCCACTATCTCGTGGATCAAATTATATCACGGAAGTATGTTTTTAGACTTCTAGTGTGACCTAGGCTCCTTTGCTTGTGCGATAGCACCACTATTATCACAGTAGAGGTCTATCAGACTAGAAGCACTAGACATGACACTAAGCTCAGAAACAAATTTCTTGATCCAAACAGCCTCCTTGGTAGCTTCTAAAGCTGCTATGTACTCGGCTTCTATTGTAGAATCAGCTACCGTCTCTTGATTAGAACTCTTTCAGCTCACCGCTCCACCATTGAGGCAGAAATCGAATCCCGATTACGATCTGCAGTCATCCTTGTCGGTTTGGAAGCTTGCGTCGGTGTAACCACTTACAACGAGCTCTTTCTCACCTCCATAAACTAGGAACATATCTTTAGTCCTTCTCAAGTGCTTTAAGATATTCTTTACAGCTATCTAGTGACTCTCACCTAGATCCGATTGATATATGCTCGTAACACTCAAAACATACGAGACGTCTGGGCGTGTACAAAGCATAGCATACATAATGTATCCAATTGCCAAAGCATATGGAATCACATTCATCTTATCTCGCTCATCAAGTGTACTTGAATACTGAGTTTTGCTGAGATTTATGCCATGTGACATTGACAGGAAGTCTTTCTTGGAATCCTACATGTTGAACCTCTTCAACACCTTGTCAACGTACGTATCCTACATAATCTGATTAGCCTCCTCGATCTATCTCTATAGATCTTGATACCCAGAATATATGCTGCTTGTCCTAAGTCCTTCATAGAAAAACATTTTTCAATGAAGACTTAACAGACTCCAGCATAGGTATATCATTTCCGATCAACAATATGTCATCCACATATAAGATCAGAAATAGAAGCACGCTCTCACTAGCCTTCTTGTAAACACAAGGCTCTTCTTTGTTTTTAATGAAACCAAACCCTTTGATCACATCATCAAAATGAATGTTCCAACTCCAAGATGTCTGCTTCAATCCATAAATAGATTTCTACAGTTTGCATACTTTTCCAGCCGATTGTGGATCGACAAAACCAGTCAGCTGTGTCATGTACACATCCTCACTCAGATTTCCATTAAGGAAAGTAGTTTTGACATCCATCTGCCTTATTTCATAATCAAAATATGCAGCAATCGTTAGAATGATCCGAATAGACTTTAGCATTACGACAGGCGAGAAAATTTTATCATAATCAACACCTTTAATTTGTTTGAAACCTTTAGCCACAAATTGTGCTTTATAAATGTGAACAGTTGCAAACTCGATTGGGGTATATGGATTCAAGCTCGTATTTCATGGCTCTAAGCCAATTCTCAGAGTCTGGCCCTACCATCGCTTCTTTATAGGTCTTGGGCTTATCATTGTCCAATAATAATATATCCCGTTCCTGAGTGGTTAAGAACATGAACCTCTTAGGTGCATGCTATACCCTCTTTGATCTACTAGGTGCAACAGATTCTTCAACACTTTAATTATCCTGATGTGGTTGTGTGGGAGTTGAAACATTTTCAGGTATTTCTCAAACTTCTTCGAGATGCACACAGCTCCCACCAACCCTTCTCGAGAGAAACTCTTTCTCCAAGAATACACCATATTAGGCGACAAATACTTTGCCTTGTTCTTTATTATAGAAATAATATCCTTTGGTTTTCCGAGGATCCCGATAAAGAAGCATTTGTTAGATTTGGGAGTAAGCTTATCGGACTGTAAACGCTTTACATAAGCTTCACAACCCTAAATTTTAAGAAAAGACGGGCTAGGACATTGTCTTGTCCATATGTCATATGTAGTCTTTTCAACCGACTTCGATGGAACCCTATTAAGTGTGAAAGCGGCTGTTTCAAGAGCATATCCCCAGAAAGATAATGAAAGATCACTTTGGCTCATCATCGATCGGACCATATCCAATAAGGTACAATTTGTCCTCTTGGACACACAGTTTCACTGAGGTGTTCAGGGTGAAGTCAATTGTGGAACGATTCTACAATCCTTTAGCTATTTTCCAAATTTAAGGCTCAAGTATTCTCCTCCACGATCCGATCACAGAAACTTGATTGTCTTTTCTAAATGATTATGTACTTCATTCTGGAATTCTTTGAACTTTTCAAAGGACTCTGACTTATGCCTCATTAGGTAGATATACCCATATCTACTAAAGTCATTGGCAAAAGTTATGAAGTACTGAAAACTACCTTTGGCTATTAAGCTCATTGGTCCGCACACATCAGTATGTATGAATGCCAACAAGTCACTTGCCCTCTAACTTTGACCCGTGAAAGGTGCCTTTATCATCTTTCCAAGTAAAGAAAATTCACAAATCTGAAATGGTTCAAAATCAAAAGAGTCGAGAAGACCATCCATATGTAGCTTCTCCGTGTGTCTCTCATTTATTTGGCCCAAACGATAGTGCCAAATAAATATGGGATTCAAATCATTAAAACGTTGCCTTTCCGTATTAATATTATAGACGTGAGTTTCTTCAGGATTCAAAACGCATAATCCATTCTCCAATGGAATATGACAACACAATGTATCTCCAAGATAAACTGAACAACCATTGTTCATTAATCTAAAGTCATAACCTTCTGCTTGCAAGCATGAAGCAGAAATTACGCTTTTACCTAGAGTTGGAACACAATAACAATTATTTAGTTCCAAAATTAATCATGAAGGTAGAGACAATGGCATGGTGTCGATAGCAACCACAGCAACTCCTGCTCCATTGCCTACGCGAAGATCCATTTTGTCTCTAATCAAACTTCTACTTCTTTTTAGACCCTGCAACGACTTACAGATGTGAGCAACTGATCCGATATCAAATATCCTAGAATCAGTAGATGAAGGGTGCGTCTGGTAGGGATCCAGATTCTTAGAGAAATGTTTCAGATCTAGATTCTGTCCAAAAATGTTTCGGATCTAGATTCTGTCCAAAAACGTTTCTAGAGCCTGAATCAGAATCACTTATGAAATCGTTTGGCTACAGCTCCAGATTCTCCTGAAATAAACTAGAATCGGTGTGAAACACCCTTTTAGGTGATTCTCCCTTCTAGTGTAAAAGAGATCAGTAGATGAAGTAGAAAGATTGATCTCTATAACATTTATACCTGAAGCAGAAGTTGTACTTTCCTTCTTCTTGAGATCCTCCAAGTACTTCTTGCAGTTCCTCATCCAATGATTTGGCTCTTTATAGTAAAAGCATACTGCATCTTGGGCCACGCCTTTCTTGTCCTTTTTGGTCTTAAAATTGCTCGCGATCTCATCAGGAGTCAACTTCCTTTTGACCGCACATTTCTTGACACGGGGCTATTTCTTGCCTTTCTGCAGCATCATCACATGATTGCTGTTTTTCTTAATGCTCTGCTCAACGGTTTTCAACATCCTATGCAGTTCCGTCAAGGTTTTGTCCATGCTATTTATATGATAATTGAGTATGAACGGTTCAAAACTCGATGGCAGAGATTGAAGAATCAGGTCAGTAGCCAACTCTTGTCTAAGGGAAAAGCTTAGCTTTTCTAGAATCTCAATATAGCCGATCATCTTGATAACATGGGGACTGATGGGATTCCCTTTAGCAAGCCTACACGCAAACAAGGACTTTGAGGTGTTGAACCTCTCGACCCTTGCTTGGTTCTCAAACATGCCACGCAGACCCACAATAATATTGTAGGCTGTGGGAGGGGCTTTGTCAATGGATCTGCATTATTCAGATCAGTTTGCACTTTGTATATATATACATATCCCCTATCCACTATCTCGTGGATCAGATGATATCACCGATGTATGTGTTTGCACTTTTGGTGTGACCTAGGCTCCTTTACTTTTGCAATAGCACCACTATTATCACAATAGAGGTCTATCGGACTAGAGGCACTAGATATCACACCAAGCTCATAAACAAATTTCTTAATCCAAATAGCTTCCTTTATAGCTTCTGAAGATGCTATGTACTCGACTTCTATTGTAGAGTCAGCTCTCATCTCTTGCTTAGAACTTTTCCAGCTCATCGCTCCACCATTGAGGTAGAAAATGAATCCAGATTGCGATCTGTAGTCATCCTTATCGGTTTAGAAGCCTGCATCGGTGTAATCACTTACAACAAGCTCTTCCTCACCTCCATAAACTAGGAACATATCTTTAGGTCTTCTCAAGTACTTCAAGATATTTTTTATAGCTATCTAGTGACTCACCTAGATTCGATTGGTATCTGCTCGTAATGCTTAAAGCATATGAGACATCTAGACATGTACATAGCGTGGCATTCATGATGGATCCAATTGCTGAAGCATATTGAATCACATTCATCCTGTCTCGCTCATCAGGTGTACTCAGACACTGAGTCTTGTTGAGACTTATGCCATGTGACATTGGTAGGAAACCTTTCTTGAAATCCTGCATGTTGAACCTCTTCAACACCTTGTCAATGCACGTATCTTGGCATAATCTAATTAGCCCCCTTGATCTATCTCTATAGATCTTGATACCCAAAACATATGCTGCTTCTCCTAAGTCCTTCATAGAAAAACTATTTTTTGGTGAAGACTTAACAGATTCCAGCATAGGTATATCATTTCCAATCAACAATATGTCATCCACATATAAGATCAGAAATACCAGCACGCTCCCACTAGCCTTCTTATAAACACAAGGCTTTTCTTTATTTTTGATGAAACCAAACCCTTCGATCACATCATCAAAACGAATGTTCCAACTTTGAGATGTCTGCTTCAATCCATAAATGGATTTCTAAAGTTTGCATACCTTTCTAGCTGATTGTGGATCGACAAAACTAGGCGGCTGTGTCATGTACACATCCTCACTTAGATTTCCATTAAGGAAAGCTGTTTTGACATCCATCTATCATATTTCGTAATCAAAATATGAAGCAATCGCTAGAATGATTTGGATAGACTTTAGCAATGTGACGGGCGAGAAGGTTTCATCATAATCAACACCTTGAATCTGTTTAAAACCTTTAGCCACTAATCGCGCTTTACACATGTGAACATTTCAATATATATCTATCTTCTTCTTGAAAACCTATTTACACTCAATGGTTTTAACACCATTGGGTGGATCAACCAAGTTTCAAACTTGATTTGTGAACATGGATTAAAGCTCGGATCTTATGGCTCTAAGCCATTTCTCAGAGTCTGGTCCCATAATCGCTTCTTCATAGGTCTTGGGTTCATCATTGTCTAGCAACAATATATCCTGTTCCTAAGTGGTTAAGAACATGAACCTCTCAGGTGCATGATCTACCCTCTCTGACATACGTGGTGCAATAGGTTCTTCAACACCTTGATTATGCTGTTGTGGTTCTATGGGAGTCAAAACATTTTTAGGTGTTTTTTGAACTTCTTCAAGATGCACCGAGCTCTCACTAACCCTTCTCGAAAGAAACTCTTTCTCCAAGAATACACCATGTCAGGTGACAAACACTTTGTCGAGGTCCCCGTTATAGAAACAATATCCTTTGATTTCCCGAGGATACCGAATAAAGAAGCACTAGTCGAATTTTGGAGTGAGCTTATTAGACTGTAAATGCTTTACATAAGAAAATGCAAACTAGGACGTCATCCTGTTCATATCTCATATGGAGTTTTTTCAACCGATTTTGATGGAACCCTACTTAGTGTGAAAGTGGCTGTTTCAAGAGCATATCCCCAAAAGGATAATGGAAGATCACTTTGGCTCATCATTAATCAGACCATATCTAATAAGGTGTGATTTCTTCGCTTGGACACCCCGTTCCACTGAGGTGTTCTGGGTGGAGTCAATTGTGGAACGATTCCGTCGTCCTTTAGATGATTACCAAACTCTAGGCTCAAGTATTCTCCTCCACGATACGATGGCAGAAAATTGATTGTCTTTCCTAAATGATTTTGTACTTCATTCTAGAATTCTTTGAACTTTTCAAAGGACTCCGACTTATGCCTCATTAGGTAGATATATCCATATATACTAAAGTCATCGGTATAAGTTATAAAGTACTGAAAACCATCTTTGGCTATTGAACTCATTGGCCGGCACACATCAATATGTTTGAGTGCCAACAGGTCACTTGCCCTCTCACTCTGACCCGTGAATGGTGTGTTTGTCATCATGCCAAGTAAATAAGATTCACATGTCTCAAATGATTCAAAATCAAAAGAGTCGAGAAGACCATCTTTGTGGAGCTTCTCCATGCGTCTCTCATTTATATGACCTAAGTGACAATACCAAATAAATGTGGGATTCAAATCATTAAGACATTGCCTTTTTGTATTAATGTTATAGATATAAGTTTCTTCAGGATTCAAAATGTATAATCCATTCTCCAATAGAATATGACAATAGAACATATCTCTAAGATAAACTGAACAACCATTGTTCAGTGATAAAGTCATAACCTTCTGCTTGTATGCATGAAGCATAAATTATGTTTTTACATAGAGTTGGAACACAATAACAATTATTTAATTCCAAAACTAATACTGAAGGTAAAGACAACGGCATGATGCCAACAGCAACTGCAACAACTCTTACTCCATTGCCCACGCGAAGATCCACTTCGCCCTTTATCAAACTTCTACTTCTTCTCAGACCCTGCAATGACTTATAGATGTGAGCAACTAATCCGGTATCAAATACTCAAGAATCAGTAGATAAAGTAGCAAGATTGATTTCTATAACATTTATACCTAAAGCAAAAGTCGTACTTCCCTTCTTCTTGAGATCCTCCAAGTACTTCTTGCAGTTCCTCTTCCAACGACCCGACTTCTTGCAGTAAAAGTATGATGTATCTTGAGCCTCCCCTTTCTTGTCCTTTTTGGTCTTGGAATTGCTCGCGATCTCATTGGGAGTTAACTTCCTCTTGACCACATATTTCCTTACATGGGGCTGTTTCTTGCCTTTCTACAGCATCATCACATGATTGCTGTTTTTCTTAAAACTTTCCTCAGCGATTCTCAGCATCTCATGCAGTTCCGTCAAGGTTTTGTCTATGCTATTCATATAATAATTGAGTATGAACGGTTCAAAACTCGATGGTAGGGATTGAAGAATTAGGTGAGTAGCCAACTCTTAGCTAAGGGGAAATACTAGCTTTTCTAGACTCTCAATATAGCCAATCATCTTGATAACATGGGAACTGATGAGATTCCCTTCAGCAAGCCCGCACGGAAACAAGAATTTTGAGGTGTTGAACCTCTCGACCCTCGCTTGGTTCTCAAACATGCTACATAGACCCACAATAATATTGTAAGCGTCTGTGTTCTCATATTGGTTCTAAAGCTCAGAGGACATTATGGCAAGTATCAGATAGCTCACATCAAGGCAATCATTAGTGTGCTTCTCATAAGCACGCCGCACAGCCACAGTAGCATTATCAGGCAAGTTATCACGGTAGGGACTTTCAAGAACATACTCTTCTTTCTTGTTTGAGAACAACTCTCAAATTTCTGTACCAATCCATAAAGTTTGTTCTATTAAGCTTTTTTTTTCTCAAGGATAGGTCGCAAATTAACAGAATTGGACGTGGTAGAGGCTGACATGATCTACAACATAAGATATGCGAAGTTTAGTACCTATGTTTATGTTAATCTTTCATTAAACATTTAACAAAAGATTCTTCTTGAAACCAAAACCTCCCTCTCGATTACATAGTGGGTCAGGATCCTCATTTCACTAATTTTGAGTGAGCTTTGGCATCACTGCTAGGAATTAATGACATGGAGTAAGCAATACCTTGCTAATCACATCTTCATGTGACTCCTGTTTGTTGTGTTAGCATCTCCATGCTTCGGCCCCAACTTGATGTCCTAACGTCTAAAACTATTTTGATGACCTTATTAAGTAAACCAAAAGCATTTGCATATAGATGTTCGACATCTATCCTAACTTGCAATGGTAATCGCTGGTACTCTGCTTTGGCAGACCCACCAAACGATGAACATTACCATGTTAGGTGCAGTAATTGGAAAGGCATCGAAAGCTTAATTTTTCTGAGGGATTCCGTCCTCTCGTGGCAACATATTAAACATGATATAGCATGAAAATATGATAGAAGATATCACAGATAAATACATTTAACTATGAATTAGTATGGCCCAACATATGGTGATCTCTATCTCCATATTGATGTGGATGATCTCCATCCCCCACATCATTCCTCCGAGCCATCATGCTTGATATCATGTAATCTTATATCTCGGCTACTATAGCTAGAAACAAAAAAAATACAAATCAAGCATCTAGTCAACACGTAGGTCACAAATACAGCAGAGATAGCTATCAAATAGCCGAAGATCATGGCGTGGAAGCCATGCATAAGATTTACATGCATCACATACATCTCTTACAAATCATATAGGGCCATACCATTCACATCATTCTCTGCAAAAATAAGTTAGACATAGAATCACATTTTAGCTAACTATGTGAACTAGGACTCTATACAAGGCGCGCACACACAACGGTCCCGCTAGCCAATTAGCAGGTAGGGGGGCGAAGGGGAGGTCACCCCCTCGTGTGTTGCAGGGCAGCACCCTGTCTACCAGCAAAAATCATAGATCCAATCTATGAAGTTGCTATGGAAAAAGTGCTTGGGACAACGAATTTGCCCCGATCCGAGATAACCTCTCGGGTACCAGTTTTTCCTTAGCCGATGGGGTCAGCCAGGTGGTCGGGCGATGCACTCAAGAGCTTGTGATAGTGGTCAGGTAGACTAGTCAAGAGGCACTCAAGGCGGCCTGATCGATAACCTACTCAGAATACGATATGTGTTTGTATTCGATGCAACAACATACATCGATTTGAGTGTTTCGATCCAATCTGCAACTACCCTGAAAACCAATTGATCTCATTAACCCATGGTACCGATTGATTCATCACATGAACTGATCGACCTAGACTGCAATAGATCTAATCTACTACAACCACATATCCACTTTATGCACCGATCTAGATCACAATCTATGCAAGATGCTCTGATACCACTGTTGGGAACGTGGAGGCTACGCTAGTAGAAAACAATTTTTTTCCACCATGCACACTAGGATACCTTGCTAAGAGAGGGACCATAGATCATTATCTCAGGCACATAGTGCAGCAGAAGGAGAGTTGGAGTAGCGAGCCAATCCAACTCGAGCGTGCTAATGCATCTGGAGCCGATTTGAGTCCATGAGAACTCCCAAGGATTTCTCCCAAGGACTCCTCCTTCAAGCCGATGGCAGTACTCGAGAAGTAGCTGATGACACCATCGATCCAATCAGTGATGCTGATGCCAATGTGTGAGATCATATGTATGATCATTGCTAAGTGATGAATAAATTGGTTTGATGTTGTTATGTGATGAATAAATTGGATTTGATTAGTTTGAGTGGTCGAGCACTTTGGTTGAGTTGTCGAGCACTCTTGTTGGGCACTCAGCACTTAGCACTCGAGGAAATTCAGCACTTGAGAGAATTCAACCCTCGAGAGATTTCAGCACTCGAGAATTTCAGCCTCGAGGTTTTGGATCACTCGGATTTTTGATGTTCAAGTTGAATCATGTGCTTTAAATTATTTATTTAATAAATACACTTGGTTTATGAATAATTGGACTGATTGAGTCAAGTTGGGAAGAACTTGTGCTCAGGAAAAAAAGTTTCTTGGTTTGAATTGCTTGAGGGCGAGTCGTGGTCAATGATGGGATCGGAGCTAGGCTCGGGGAGGAGCTGAAGTTTAGAACGATCGAAGATGTCATGCGGGATGCTCAGGCTAGAGGATGCTACATGTGAAGATGAGGTTTTCATATGTCATACGCGGGGTGTGTATGAATATGGAAAGATGCGAGGTTTTCATATGGCATACGCGGGATGTGTGCAGATATGGAAAGAGGAAAATTCGGAAGGAGTTAGGATTTGAGGATTCGTAAGAGATATGGATTCTTAGTTGTATTAGGATTTCACTTGTTGTTATTTTTGTGGCTCATAGTGGCAGCCATGAGGGATTATAAATAGACTAGGTAGGAGAGCAAAAACATGTATCGAAGAAGAGAGGAAAATTAGGGTTTAGCCTTTTGCTCTTCCATCTAGGGTTGTGAACATGGAGGGATGCTTTGGATGTACCTTATAAACATTTTTATGCAATAAAGATTCATCTTCAAGCATCAAGGAGTGTGGTATCGTGATCTTTCTTCTTAATGTTCATCGGTCCGTATCGTTTTGTCTTATTCTGTGATTTCACATTTACTTGTGATTTAATTCAAACTGATTCATCCAAAACCTTGTTAGAATATTAAGAGAGAGGTCTACAAAGTTTCATTGGTTAATTCATCGTATTTTAGGAGTAATTAAGGTTTTAATTTTCGGATCAGATCTGCTCTGTTTTTACGCTGCTACAAATCTAGAGGATCATAACTTTTGATTGGGAACTCGGATTTGAGTGAAACTACTCAAAAAAGTTTTGTATAGAAGTCTAGTTTATTGTGTTAAAATTTTAGATTAATCCAAGTTACTGTTTTAAAGTTACGCTCATTTTATCGCTGGTTGATGAGGCTGTTTTCAATTCTCGGGAGTGCCATCGGGAAATTTGCAGAGCCCTCGGAAAAGTGCTCGAGAAAGCACTCGGAAAATTTCCTGAGTCCTTAGGAATTTCAGTCTGCTCAGGGATTTTGTTGATTGGTCGAGAATTAGCTTTCTGATTTTATCTTAGTTGTCAGTTTTTGGGGTACTACAACCATTTACCCTCCTCTAGTTGCCGTGGTTAGTGCTTTTCGATCTTATAATTAGTATTAGAGCTTGGTTACTATTTTGTTTTGATCTTAACCAATCTAAACAATCACCATGGAATTCGAGAGGTTTTCAACTAAGCCTTATATTTTTGAAGGAATTGATTTTCAGTTTTGGAAAACAAAGATGGAGGCTTATATCATGTCACAGGGTTTTGATATTTGGGAAAGGGTTAATAAACCATATGATCCACCTTCTGATAATTAAGTTAATACACTAATAAGGTTACTTTTGAAGCAAATTTCAAAGCTCAAAACTTGATTATCAATGGTGTTGGGCGTTTTTATTTTGATCGTATTTCTCAATTTTCTTCTGCGCATGAGAAGTGGAATGCTCTTTGTACCTATCATCAAGGTTCTTCCATAATCAAGGAAGTGCACAAAGATGTGTACAAAAAAGAGTACATGAAATTTGAGATGAAACCCAGTGAGACCTTGGATGAATATTTTGCTCACTTTAACAAAATTATTAGCAATTTTCGTTCAGTTGATTCTTCTTATGCTGCTAATTATTCTGATTCTGAAATTGCTAGACATTTACTTAGTAGGCTTGATATGTCAGGTTGGGAGATGAAAGTTACTTCAATTCAAGAGTCGATAGACATGACTACTCTCACTTTGAATACTCTTTATTCAAAATTGAAAACACATGAATTGAATGTATTTTCACGCAAGATTTCTCCCAAGTCAATGACTTTGATTTCTTCGCCTTCTAATAAGTCTTCTTCTTTTGTATCATCTTCGAGTGTTTCTTTATCAGCTTTAAATGCCTTGTCCGATGAACAATTTGAGCAATTTATAGAGGAGGATTTGACTTTGCTTTCTAATAAAGTGACTAAAACTTTGAACAATGCAAGGAATAGAAGAAGAGGTGGTCCTGTTCGGTGTTTTGAATGTGGTGAGGCAAATCATTTTCGTTCTAACTGTCCTAAGCTCAAGAAATCTATAAAAGAAGACAAGGAGGACAGCAAACGCCCATCCAAAGAAGGTAAGATGAAGAACCGCAACTACAAGAAGATGGTGCATTGAGTCTTCGTCTCCCTCGATCAAGTTGATATGAGTGATGTGGACTAAATGAGTGATGGAAGTGAAGATGAAGGCAAAGGCAAGAAGAATGACCTGACTGAAATATGTCTCATGGCACGTGACATGGTAGGCTCTAGCGAGGATAAACTCTATAACGACGAAAATGCAATAAATTGAGAAAATGCAATAAGAAAGCTAAGCAACATGAACTTGTTATTGAATCACTCAATTATGAAATTGATAGGCTCAAGTCTTTTATTCCTGAATATGATTCATAAAAATCATGTAATACTTTACAATCTAAAATTATTGCTTTAAGGGATGTTCATGCTTCTACTCTTCATAAGCTCAATGATAAAATTGTCAAGAATGAATCTTATTTTGCTGTTGGTACTACCATGCTTTTTTGGGTTGTTGATGAACTATTTGTTACCAAGAACTATCTGAAAAAGATAAAAGTTGCTTTATATGCTAGTTCTTTAGTAAATGTTTTATACTGTAGAAAACACAAACAACTTAAGAACATAAAGAGCTCAACCATTGTGAAACATGATTCAACTTCTTATTCAAACTGTTCATTGCTTGAATTAAAACTGAAAGATGCTTATGGTAGAGTTGAACTTTTGCAAAATGACTTGCTTACTCATGAGACTTTGTCTTGTTCAAACTGTCACAAACAAAAGAGCATTACTGATATCTGTAAAAATTATGTTGTTTTGACAAAAGAATTTGATTATCTACAAAGATCCTTGTAATGTTTTTCAACTAGTAAAAAGAACCTCAACATGTTATTGGATACATCTAAAGTAAGCACAAATCATAGATGACTAGGTTTTGATGCTCGTGCTTGTTTTACTTCTCATCAACCTACTGCAGTCAAGGTTATTCAAAGATGTAAGATTGAGGTTAAATCTAAACCAAAGTAAACTATTTTTAAATCTGCTAGAACATTGTCAAACTTAGCAACATCAAGTGTAATTGCTTCTACTTCTATAACAACTAAACCAGTGATGTATAATTGTACACATTATGGAAAAGGACATTTGGTTCAGTTTTGTTTTAGACTTGCAAGACAATAAAAAAAGAACAGGGAAAAATCATTTGCTAAACATAAGTGGCAACAATCATTTATGAAATCAAATAGAGCAGTCGGACCACAACATTCGAAGTGGCCGGGCCAACCTTTTTCGGTGGTTGGACCGAGGGTTAATCGATGGTTTGACTAACAGCGCCCTATTTTGGTAAGAGGTAAAAGTGACACTGGTTTTGCTCAAGGATTTTTGCCCGCTGGTGTTTCTGGTCGGGTGTTTCAGTACTAAATTCCTAAATTTCTTTTATCTAACCCTGGTATTGAGACCTCGATATCTTCTCTTGTGTAGGCCTCGAGAGTAAGGAAGCAGAACATATGGCTAGTAGACTCCAGATGTTCACGCCATATGTCCGGTGACAAAAATTAGTTTTCCTCCCTCAGATGCGCATCCTGATCTAAATCAGTGATTTTTGGGGATGCTTCTACTAGCGCCATCATGGCAAAAGGTACAGTCAAGGTAAGTGACAAATTTATATTCAAAGATGTAGCTCTTGTTGACAATCTGAAATACAGCTTGCTTTCTGTATCACAAATAATTGATGAGGATCTTGAGGTGTGTTTTAAAAAATCTGGTTGTAAAGTTCTTGATGCCTCAGGTGATCTTGTGTTTGAAATTTTATGTTTTGGAAGAGTTTTTAAAGCTGATTTTGATTTACCTTCATCTTCTAAGATTAAATGTCTAGTTGCCAATGATTCTAAAGATTTATTCTTCTGGCATCGTAGACTTGGCCATGTTGGTTTTGATCATCTCACTCGTGTTAGTGGTTTGGATCTTATTCGTGGCTTACCAAAACTTAAAGGTATTGGTGATTTGGATTGCTCTTCTTGTCGTCATGCCAAAATGGTTTCTAACTCACATGCTCCTATTACCATGGTTATGACAACTGCACCTAGTCAACTATTACACATGGATACTATTGGACCAGCTCGAGTTCAATCTGTTGGGGGAAAGTGGTATGTTCTTGTTATTATTGATGATTTCTCTCGATGCTCTTGGGTTTTCTTCATGGCATCTAAGGATGAAGCCTTTGGTTTTTTTTGAAACTTGGTTCTTAGACTTTCTATTGAACTCCCTAGAGCACTCAGAGCAATTCAAAATGACAATGGTACTGAATTTAAGAATTCATCATTTGAGTACTTTTGTACTGAAAAATGCATTGAACATCAGTTTTCCTCACCAAGAGTTTCACAACGGAATGGTGTTGTTGAAAGAAAGAATAGAACTTTGGTTGAGATGGCTAGGGCTATGCTTGATGAACATCAGACTCCTAGCAAGTTTTGAGCTGAAGCAATTTCTGCAGTTTGCTATATTTCAAACAGAATTTTTTACGATCAAAGCTGTGCAAAACTTCTTATGAGCTTCGTTTTGGACATAGACCTAGTGTTTCTCACTTGAGAGTTTTTGGGTGCAAATGCTTTGTGTTGAAATATTGAAATTTGGATAAATTTAAAGCAAGATTTCAAGATGGAATTTTTCTTGGTTACCCTGCTCATACTCGAGGCTATCGTGTACTTGTGCTAGAAACTAACAAGATTGTGGAGACTTGTGAAGTCACTTTTGATGAGGCTAGTCTTGGTACCAGACCTGACATTGTAGGTATAGGTGCACAGATTCAGGGGGAGGATGAAATTGTCTTTGTTAAAGAAAGTGATGATGAAGACGTCGATGTGGCTGGTGGTCAGACCAACGTCCAAGTCGGGTCTGACCAGCACTTGGAGGCGGTCAAGGAGCAATACTAACCACAAGGAGATAAAGTCTCGGCAACTTCGAATATTACTTGAGAGATCACTTCGTCCCTCGAAGATGTTGTACAAGACACTTTCCAAGATGTTTCTGCTCCTTTGCACATTCAACGTCAATATCCTCCCGAATAAATAATTGGTAATCTCCATGAGCATGTCACTCGTTCTAGGTTTCTAAAACTATGTACAGAGAGTTTGAGATGAGTATGATGGGTGAGTTGACATACTTTTTGGGACTACAAATCAAGCAAACAAAATATGGCACTTTAGTTCATTAGAGTAAGTACACCAAGGATCTTCTTCGGTGTTTTGAAATGGAAAATTGCAAGCCGATTGCTACACCAATGGGAGCTACTTTTACTTTGGATCCTGATGTGGACGGTAAGCCTGTTGATCAAAAAGAATATCGCAGCATAATCGGCTCACTTTTGTATCTCACTGCATCGAGGCCAGACATTCAATTTTCCATTTGTTTGTGCGCTCAATTTCAAGTTTCTCCTCATATTTTATATCATCAAGCTATCAAGCATATACTTAGATATCTTAAATTTACTAAAGAATTTGGCATTTGGTATTCTACTTCTTCAAGTGTTAGTTTAAGAGCTTTTTCTTATGTTAATTTTGGAGGTTGTAGAATTGATAGAAAAAGTACTAGTGGTACATGTCATTTCTTGGGAACATCACTTGCTGCTTAGTCATCTACAAAACAATCTTCTATTGCACAATCCACTGCTGAAGCTGAATATGTTGCTGCTACTAGTTGTTGCTCATAAGTTCTTTGGTTTATCTCTACACTTAAGGATTATGAGATTAATTATGATCGTATTCTACCTTATTGTGATAACAAAAGTGCTATAAATATTGCTAAGAACCCAGTGCAACATTCTAGAACAAAGTATATTAATATTCGATATCATTTTCTTAAAGATCATGTGGAGAATGGTGATGTTGTGCTTCTTTTTATTGACACTGAGTTGCAATTGGTAGACATTTTCACTAAACCTTTGGATTCTTCTCGCTTTGCTTTTCTTCAAGGGGAATTAGACATTATTTATCCAATTGGTTTATTTTGAGGGAGAGTTTGCTTTTTCATTTGTATCATAATGCATTCATGTTTATTTTTGTGCATTGTTTTCATTCTGAATAAAAGAATAAAAAAGGAAAGAAAACATGGAGCTTTGATTTTTACCTTCAGTTAATCTTTTTGCTTGCTAGCAATATCTTGTGAAATTGAGGTATCACTAGTCTTGCTTTCATGTCTTTTAGTCTTTTTATGAGCCTATGACAGTTTTTGAGGGATATGTCGTATGACACATAAAAATTCAAGTGAAAGATCAAGAAATATGTTGTGCTGATCTAGTGGCTAGTTGTGTTTATTTCACCATGATAGTGCTTTCAATTTTAGTACTGATAGTACTATAGCTCGTGTAGAGCCAAAACAATCAAATTTGAGTGAATAAAAAAGGGAGAAAAGAAAAGAAAGTGTGTAAAAGCACAGAAAGTTCAAAAAGAAAATAAAGTGTGCAAAAGCACAAAAAATTCAGCATTCATGAAAAAAATGTTTTGCCTAGTTTGTCTCACGAGACTGCTTATCATTGCACTTTGATATGAACATAGAGATGATCATAGATGACTAGACCATTGAAATATGGACTACTTGTGTGTGCAAGAACCTCACAATAGGTCATGTGACCGAAGCTTAGGTAGCATCATCAGTCTCTAGACAATGGTCGTTGTGCTGAGATAGGCACTTGTGAAAATTTCATACAAAAGTTACATATATCAAATCTAAAATTTTCAATGACTATGATTTACACTTTTAAGAGCACTAAGCGCTATTTTGGTCTTATGAACATGGCTGAATTGTGTGTGTGGTATTTCTCTTGAATTGGTCCGAGTGAAAGCCAACATTATAAATCATGAACTAATTCAATTTTAGTGCTGATTTGAACTTGAGAATTTTGTCTTAGTTTCATCTTGAGGCTTTTAGACTTAACTGTCAGCTGGTTGGTCTATCTATTTCATTTGTGTTGCAAACCTTGTCACGTGGATTGCTTCAGGTACACTTCAAAGCTCTCAAATCAAGAAATCAAAAAAAATGGTGTTCTCATGATAATTTCTCTTTTTTGTTTCACTTGATGAAATCATTGTCAAAGGGGAAGAAATACTTAGGGGGAGAAATTGGTTTTTGATAAAATCATTGTCTTTTGCAATCAATTTTTGAGGGAGTTTTATTTATCGTTTTTTAAAAAACTTTGGGAGAGAAAAACTTGTGCTTGTGCTTCCAAAAATCAAAAATTTCTTTGTGCTTTTTGATGGTGTTGCCAATGTGTTCATCAAGGGGAAGATTATGAGATCATATGTATGATCATTGCTAAGTGATGAACAAATTGGTTTGATGTTGTTATGTGATGAATAAATTGGTTTTCGTTGGTTTGAGTCGTCGAGCACTTTGGTCGAGTTGTCGAGCACTCTTGTCGGGCACTTAGCACTTAGCACTTGAGGAAATTCAACCCTCAAGAGAATTCAGTCCTCGAGAGATTTCAACACCCGAGAATTTTAGCATTAGGATTTTGGATCACTTGGATTTTTGATGTTTGACTTGGATCGTGTGCTTTAAATTGTTTATTTAATAAATACACTTGGTTTATGATTGATTGGACTGATTGAGTCAAGTTGGGAAGAACTTGTGCTCGGGGAAAAGGGTTTCTCAGTTTATTCATGTGCAGGCATTGCTTGAGGGCGAGTCGTGGTCGATAACGGGATCGGAGCTAGGCTCAGGGAGGACCTGAGGTTCAGAATGGTCGAGGAAGTCATGTGGGACGCTCGGGCTAGAGGATGCTGCACGTGAAGATGAGGTTTTTATATGTCGTACACGGGATGTGTGAGGAGTCATGGTATGAACCATGAGGTGATGAGTGCTTGTCAACCGGGTGATGAAGATTGGACGATGAGGATGAAGTAGGAAAGGATGAGAAGACTCGACCGTGATGGAGCTGTCGTGCGACTCAGGTACACGGACGGGCATCGGCCGGGCAGAGGGGTCGCGAAGGCGTCCGGTCCAATCCGGGTGCGTGAAGGTGAAGCGGCGAGGGTTGATCCGGTGTGGTGCTGATCGGCGCGACTCAGGTACACGGGGGTCCGACCGCGGAGCTGAAGAGGAGCGGCCGGGTCGGATTGGCCCAAGCCGGGTGCGCGGTCGGGGGCACCGGACGCTTTGACGATTTGGGCTCAAAACCGTCATCTCAAACGGAAAGCAGTGGAGTACCGTCAATTCTAGCGGTGTCGTGACGGCCAAGTTGATCACGTCATCGAATAATCTAGAGTCATGTTATTTTACGTTTTTGCCC